>APFE030757247.1:11514-103497 GCA_000404065.3 Pinus taeda | reverse complement strand
TTTTCAAAATAAACTTGTGATATGAGTATTATTTTTCATATTTTTTATATAAATTATTAACTTCTGATTGCCCTAGTGACAAGGATTGAAATGTTAGTATGAGTATTTTTTTAATTTTTTTTTATATAAATTATCATACTTCTGATTGGCCTATTGAGAAGGATGATTGATGTGATGATGGTGAATTACTGATAGGCTCCATTCCAGCTGATAATTGAGGTCGATTCCATCACCACATGAAATTTATGATATCACACAACTATTCTATTAAGGCTGGATTGAGAAAATTTATCCTTTAGTTACCAACCATGAAATTGGAAATTTATAAATGTATTTATTATATTAAAGTAGAATATTATTTAAATTTAAATATATATAAATTATTGTTATTTTTGAATTGTGGCTTTTGTGATTCATATTATATTAAGAAGAGTTGTTTTGGTAGAAATCAAATAGGGGAGAATTTTGCTGACGTACTTTGAGCTAGGTAGGGTAAGAAGATCAATATATCCCAACTCAAAACATTGGTGTTCTCAATACTTTAGCAACTAGAGCTTTTAGTGTTTCTTATGATAACCATCTCAACGTGGAGAAATCACACTTCTTGAGCTTTTTCCTTTAATAATGGGTATAGTAGACACCAGTGTACTAAGGCTTTCCTCTAAGATGGAAAAGGTCCTAAGGCTAAGAAATAAACCAAGAATCCATTTTCTTGGTTTCATCTCCCTTTTATCCAAGGAACTACAAACAAGATTGCGAAAATCCTGGAGAGCCATAAGGTTCCTTCAACGTTTAGTCCTTTGAATACCATTCGAAGCTCCTTAAGATCTGTTAAAGGCACCAAGGACAACAATATTATGAAACATGTTGATGTTAGCGCTTGCTCTTGTGGGACTTCCTACACTGGTGAGACTAGTCGCTCGATTAATCAATGGATTCGTGAGCATGCAACTAACATAAAGCATGTGAGGACCCGCTCTCCTGTTTTGGTAGAACATGTAGAAAAATATAGGCATCACATATGTATTGGTAAATCCAATGTCATTTCCATCATCGTAAATTCACAGAGGCCTTGGAAATCGAAAAATTCCCAATAATTTAAATGGAGACGCTGGTTGGGATATTAATAGAAATTGTCCCTATCGTGTCCTCCTCGCTTGTTTTCGTTTGTGGTTTTTTTTTTTTAATTTTTGATGTTTCTATTTATGAATTTTTCGTTTTTATATAGGTTTTTTTATTTAATGTTAA
Organism: Pinus taeda; assembly: GCA_000404065.3. Lineage (NCBI taxonomy): Eukaryota > Viridiplantae > Streptophyta > Pinopsida > Pinales > Pinaceae > Pinus > Pinus taeda. The sequence continues at coordinate 102,249 of APFE030757247.1, read as the reverse complement.
TATTCTTTTGATCCATTTTCTCACTTTTAAAAAGAAAAATTCCCTCCATTTTGATTGCTTTGTTTTAATTTAGTCTCATTTAATTTTATATTTTTTTGGTTATAGGTATGTAATTAATCAGTCTTGACCTCCTTCTTTAGTATCTTATATAGTATCTTATATTATATTATATATCATAATATTATTATATATATTATATCATTATATTTGGACTCTATTCCTGCTTTTGGTTGATTAATGTTTTTGTCTATTATGTTTATTTTTTCATTCTTTTCTAATATTATATAATTATTTTTATATATATATATATATATATTATATTATATTATCTATTCTTATATATTCATATTATATTTAATATTATTCTTTAAACTGTTGTTATATGCATTTGGTCTGCAATCACCCTCTGTTTTGCCTGTGCATGCCTTCATCTTCATCTGGTCTTGATGATGAACCCCACTAACTTGTTTGAAACACGTCAAAAAAATTATTGTTATTTTTAGTTTCAAAATATGTTATAAGTAAAATAAAGTATTATAGAGTAATTTTTTAAATATTTATTTTAAGTTTGCTAGAAAATTTTAGGATATGATGTTTGCAAAGCAGTAGAACAATACTCCTGAAGTTTCTTCTCTATCGCTACTACTATTCAAGATCCTTCTCTATCTTAATAGTTATACTCTTGAAGTTCCTCCTCTATCTTAATATTTTTTTATTATACTTTGATATCTCTTATTCCTAAAATATGTAGTGTTGATTCTTTGTAGGTCTATTTCCTTATGTAATGTCATCTATCAATTCATCTCAAAAGTTATGGAAAATTAACTAAAACCCATTCTCCCCTAACTCAAATCCTCTAGGTAAACTATCTATGTGGAAGGAAGACAAATTATTGAAAACATAATACTAGACCATGAACACATTCACTCACTTAATTCCAATATTTTTCCAAGTATAGACATCAAACTTGATATGTCAAAAGAATTTGACAAATTGAGCTTCCAATTTATTTTTCACATGCTCGCTTCTTTTGAGTTTTCAAAAAGATGGATTCACTAGGTTCTTGCCCTCATTTCCAAATCTTTCCTCACTATCCCATTTAGTGGGTTTCCCTCTCACACTTTTGTTCCATCACCAAGTTTTAGGCAAGGAGACCCCATTTCCCATTATATATTTCTCCTCATCGTTAAACGGCTAGGTTGATATATCAACTCAAACCTACAATTTAGCTAGCTTAAAGGTCTTCTTCTTGGTTCCTATGATCTCCCCCCTTTCCACTAGTAGTTTGTAGATGATACTTCTTCATCGGGCATCACAAGTTTCAAAGAAGCCATTTCCCTTAAAATTATCCTTCAACACTTCTCACTTTAGGAACCTTCATTAACATGGAAAAATCTCAATTCTAATTTTTTAATACCCTACTAGTTCTTCAAATTCACATATCTTTTTTTTTGGTTTCCAAACGATCCCTCTTTTATGCAAATAACTTGGAGCCCCTTTAACTAGAATTCATCTTAGACAAACAATATGAAAAAGTATTTTTGTTAAAATTAATATCAAACATTCTTGTTCAAAATTTAAATCGCTCAATCCATTCAGTCGGTTGATCTTGGTAAAATATATCCTTCGATCCCTCCCTAACTGTCTTCTCTCAATAATGGTAGACCTGCAAGTCACCCTAAATAAGATAAAAAAATATTCAACACAAATTTCTCTTGTGGAGCTACAAAAAGTTACTTAAAATGGGCTCTAGTTGCATTGGAAAAAAAAAACAATTATATAGAAAAAGGAGCAGCCTTTGGTCTCCATGATCTAGATATACCTAACAAAGCCTTGATTGCTAAAAACTAGTGGAGATGGATCAAATCATGGAGGATGTATCAGGGAAAATGTAGAAATGTGTGCCCAATACAAAGGAATCTCAACTCATCATAATGGCATCTCAAAGGATTTTGTAAAGGTCTCCAAAGTCAGGGATTTATCTTATAACATTAGTCATATATATTTTTTTTTTGGTTGGCATCAAAATCCCCATAATATTTTCCCCCGCCATGGAGTCTCTCATGATTCATGCGCTTGAGGCAAAGTTAGGTAACCAAATTTTTGGTTGTATGGTTGATATGAGATAGTATACTAGTTGAGTTGGTCTTCAAAATCTGAAAGTGGGATATCTGAGAATTTTATGGAATTAAATTATTGTTCACATATAATGGCCTCCTCTCCTTACAATTGTAAATCACAAGATGACATCCATCTATTCCTTCCATATGTATGGGTGTTTAAATCTACATAGTTTAACATGAAATAGCATGCATCCTTAAGAGAATTAATAAGCGGGTCTGGGAGACAATACCAATGTTGAGTACCAATCCATGGATCCATACACAAAAGGGCCTTGTTTCCATTCACAACTTTCCAACTAAGTTAGTGATCTGTAATAGGGAAATATTTTAGTACTCCTTTCCAAATAATTTATCCATGATTTTAGGATGTTCAGATCCAATCTATCAAAGAAAGGGACATAATGTATTTTTGGTGTATATTATGGAACTATTGTCTCCCTGCTCCACAATCTCCCAAAATCCTTTAGCCATGAAGGCCTTTGCAAACCAATGGATATTTTTAAGCCCCTATCCCCCATTATAAAATGGCATAGTTATAGACCACCAATTTGTGAGGGAAAATTTTTTCGTTTGTTTTTTTCAAGTCCAAAAGAAATGGAGGGCGATTTGTTTTTTACTATATAATATGTTAGTTTGTATCCATCCCATAGAGGCAAAGCATGCCACAATGGCTTCTATCATATCTTTGCTAAGAACAAATCTACTAGGTATAGAGAGCCATTTATTTGACAACACCCAATTGTTTTCTCTATTGTTACTAATTAGATAGATCTATTTTTTCTTCTTGTAGTACTCATTTAAGGGAGATACATAGATATTCCAGTCTATTATATATATCCTAGAGTGGAGAAGATAAAGTGTCAAAAACTACCTTTTTTTCTATGTCTAATATACCATATCCAAAGATGGAGAATTTCCTAGAGTTTATGACCATTCTTGTCTCCATAGCTAAACCATTTAGTAGGTTTCTAAGAGCAATAAGGTGAACCCAACACCTTCCTGGAATACTAATATGTCATTTGCAAACATGAGATGGGTGAGACAGTAATTTAGAAATCTACTAATGCCTTTAAATGTTCCTCTTTTTATTTCCTATGATATAATTATTATTGAACATTTTACTACAACTAGGAAAAGAAGTGGGGGAGAGGGAAACCTTCATATGCTATTTGAATAACTTTATGGATTTTTCTACATTCGAAAAATAAAAAAAATCCAATAAGATATTTTCTTTGAGAGCGCATATCTTAGGGTTAGGGAGATAATCTTAGAAATAATTTTGTAAATAGTATTCCAGAGAAAAATAGTCTTGAAGAGGTCAAATGAATTTGCATTATCTATCTTTGGAATCAAGGAAATGAAAGTACAATTAAAAGGTTCCATAATTTCATGAGTGATTCTATAGTACTCACCAATAGAGTGAAGGTCATGCCTAATGAAGTCCATGAAATTTATACAAAAACCAATTGTGATTCCATCCAAGCCAAGAATATTTACCATTATGATAATTGTGCAAATATTTCTCTAGATTAGGAATGGAGAATTCAACCATCAAAGATTCATTACCTTATTTATAAATGAAATTGGGGAAATATGAGCTATATTTGAAATTTCGTTCATAGATACTCTATTTTCCTACTTATAAGTGTCCTTGAGATAAGAGAACCCAGTAAAGTAAATCCTTGCAAATGAAGTGTTAGAAAAAAATAAGGTTTTTTTATGCCACATATAATGTTAATATCCTTTTTATGATTTTCCAGTTGATGAAAGCACTTGGGTGTTTTCATCACCTAATGCTAACCAAAAGGACCTTGCTTTCAACATCCAATTCTTTTCCTTCCCCAAAGTGATTGTATTCCTCTTTTCCTCGAGTGTTTTGATCCCTTCATGAAGCTCTAAAGGGGGTTACTCTAAGGCACCTTTCTCATTTTAAAAGGATAGTGTGGATTTCATATCCACTAGGGTTCTTGTCTTACCCTCTCTTTTTTTTCCTAGGTTGCAGTAATGTTCTTTGAGAGTTACAAGTTCATTTGGAACTGTATCTCATAGGAATTAGGCAGATCATAATTGTAAGGACTTGAGTTTTGTTTTAGTAACCCTATTAGAAAAGAATCCTCTAAATAGTGAGGATTTAACTTAAAAGCAGTAGGGGGTTTGCAAAAAAATCCTCAATATCCAAAATAATTATCACATCATTTGAATCTCTCCCTACAAACATTCATTCTTTGATTTTTAAGCTAGTGCCCAACCATGAACGAGAGAAAAATAAGAAGTCTAACTCTTTTGCAATCATAAAAGGTCCATCTTTACTATTCCCTGAGGTAGGAAATAATTTCCTGAGAAAGACATCACATAGCTCCATTTCCTAAAACAAGGAAATCAAAAATTTAGCTAATTGATTTCCATTAGCCACCACATTTAAATGTCAATTAGCCACCACATTTAAATTTTTCATAAGGTTATATTATGAATCCCACCTATAATCACATGGCCTCAATAAAAAAGAGGAAGGGAAGAAAATTATTTCTAGAAATATGTTCTCTCAACATATGGTCCATATATATTTACCCCAAACAATTATTTGATGACGCTGGATCGGGCTATGGAGTGATGGATATAACTAGGAATCCATCATGAAAACATACCTCGAAAATTTATAGTGGCATATAATGGTATGCATGCCCATTAAGGTAGGATTGATTTCATCAACCGTGTGCCTTTGTACCCCTATAATATAATATCTTGGAAGAAAATAATTCATGGGGAGAGAGATTCAATGAGTCTTTAGCCAACAATTTTTTGAGGGGATGGAAATACCCATATAGAAAGCACCTTCATTTATAATCAGAGATGGAATGTTCTGTGATGGAATGTGAAAGCAACAGTCAAGAGCATGGGCCTCGTGGTGAAGCTTAGATGATAACACCTTGAAGAAAATAATCAGAGTAATCAAGAAGATCATCATACGTATTGGTGACCAGGAATCACTAAAATTGTATTTTATATTTAAAAATCCATGCTAATTATAAGTCTTAAATTAAAAAATTAAAACAATAATATGTTATTTTTTTTATGTAAGTTATTATTATAATAAATATAAAAAATGTATGGATACATAAATTTAATTTAGTTTGATTCAATTTTATTTTTAATTAGATTTGTAAAACCAAGTAAAGGTAATATATATATGGGGCGGGAGGGGCTATGAGTAATTTGGATTAGTGGGGAGGGGGACATCTAGAACCCCAACCACTTTAAGGGAAATTAATATAAGGGTGGCATGACATGCAACCCCCATGCACACACTCGTCTAGATAAGTGTCACTTCGTTGCATGATGTTCTTGGTTCTAGAGAATTTGATATAGCCTTTTCAAGTGGTAAGATGTTTAATCATCCATAGCTCTTCCTTCTCCTTATAGTGGGGAAGTTACCATCTCTCGTATAAGTTAGGTGGTATGTATTTTTTTTATTTCTTATATTATTGATTTTCCAAATGTTGTGAGTTGGCATCCTCACCTTTCCAATTCTCTGCTCTACTTTTATACATTGTTCTCTCTTCCATTGGTGAAGGATACATCTAGTCTGCGGATCAAAACATCGATTTTGGGGTAAGATATTCCTATAAGTGAGAAATAAGGTTTGATAGTGAAGGGGATAGATTGTTTCTCCCATAAGTTTTGATAGTGAAGGGGATAGCTTGTTTCTACCATGAGTTTGGACATCGAATGCACAAGCATTACTAATTTTGGATAATTTCACCTCTTCGACTTTGTATATTGATATCTCCTAGTTTCATTTAGAGGAAGTTAAAATTTGGCAGGTTGGATGTGTCATGCAATTCCCTAGTTGTCTTTCTAGTGAATTAATGTTATTTCTATTTCACATTGATGTTGGTTTATTTTTTTAGTAATTTCATGAGATGTATCTTCACTAGTATTCAACTAAGGCTTTCTAGTATCGGTAGAGTAAAACTAGTAATGTTATGACTAAATTAGGTATATAATATTCTTCGAAGGCATATCTATCTTATCTTACTATTATACTTACCTTATATATATATAAAATTAATTATCAATTTCTGCTCTTAAAATGAACTACCAAGCTATGAACATAAATCAAATAATACAAAAACTAAAAGTAGTATTTTATGAAAAATCATCATACTTCAGATATTAATTTTTCATATGATACATATATGGCTAGACTATTATTTCAATATAAAATTTAAGATTAAAATAAAAATGGTAGTTATTAGATTTTATAATAATTTAATAAAATGAAAATTTGTGTTTGTAAATTATAATTTATGAATATTAAAAAAAAATAATACAAATAAATAATTTGAAATCTTATAGTTCCTATTATTTTTCATGACATACACTATATACCATCACTATACAAGTTTTTAAATTTTACGATAACTGATAAAATAAAAATTTATCTTCTAAATAACTTAAATAAAAAAACAAAAAAGTATATGATACAAAAATATTTTGCAGCATATTATTTTATTTTTCCATATATGATATAATCAGACTATATTTCACTTGCAAAATTAAGACTAAATCAAGCATGAAAATGATTGAATATGCTAATAATTGATTAGACAAATTTATTTCTTAATTACATGACGACTAAATAAATAGTAATAAAAATGTAAATATTAAATATATATATATATATATATATAATATATTATATATTTCTCATGCCATACATTAATATAACTAGAAACTATATTTTAATTGTGAAATTAGCAATAAGTAAATTATTAAAATGTTAATAAAATTTAGACTAATTGATAACATGAAAATGTATTTTTAATTAATAGCTATATGTGAATATAAAGATTATATTGAAAGTAAATATTATATTTTATGCCATATTTTTTTGTTTATTTGGCTGATAAATAGATACTATTACATCATTTAGGATTAGGGTCTATTCTCCATTCTATAAAATAAGTCATAAATAGGTGGATTTGAACCTTCGATCTCTTAGTTTTCACAAAGTTCATATACTTTGATTACCAATTGAGTTCCCTCTTGGGACTCTTTCATGCCACATATAATATAGTAGGACTATATTTCATTTTTAAATTAAGATTAAGTTAAATATTGAAGTATTTTTTTTATTAGGTAATGTGAGTCTTGAGATTACTAGCACGCCTAATATGTGGCTTGAGTAACTGCCACCCAGGGGCATCTATGCCATCAAAATCATCCAGCAATCACAATCATTTTGGGCCACACTAACCCTTAACATCGTTGGATATTTTCCCATAGGGTTTCAAACCAGTAACCTCTTCACCACAGAGTTCCTTAATAAACGAGATTATCGTTTATTCTACACCTCGAATGAAATATGGAAATTAAATTCCATAATAATTAATAAAATGAAATTTATCTTCATAACTATACGTGTGAGGATAAAAATAATATATAAAAGTAAATATTAAAAAATGTTGAGCTTCATATTATTTTTCATGCCATACATAATATATGCCATACATAATATACGGATTATAAGTATCAAAATTATTAAATTTTAAAACAATTGAAAAAATAAAAGATGATCTTCGTAATTATATGTATGAATATACATAAATTAAATAATAAATAAACAGGTAAATTCTATAATAATAAAAAAATTATTTTATATTACTATTTATGAAGTACATAGTACACTAATTAGATTAAGTAAAGTGTGCAAGTTATTAAATTTTATAGTAACTAATAAAATGATTTTTTTTAGTTTAATATGTATTAGATATATTCATATATATATAGTAAACAAAGAAGTAAATCTTATGAACATGTTATATTTCATGTTATTGACGTATTTTCTGTCCTTAAAATTAATTACAGCCATTATTATAATATTTACCCATTTGAATAACTTTAAACCTTCATTTTGATATTTTTGGAACATAAATATTGGTTCAACATTAGGAATTTTCCACCCTGGGTGGTTTTGAGTTTATTTTCTGGGCAAAGTGTGTTATATTAGACATTTCTAACTAAAATCCATACATTTTTTTTAGACTATTTCATTTCTTTGGAGATCTAATTCACACTTTATCCTCATGACTTGGTGAAGAGTGAAATAGTAGAGAAATTTCCTAACTTCTCTTCACCCTGAGCATTCAGATCCATTCCCTCAGGGAGGCCAAAATGCATATTTATTTTGATCTCACCTAAGGTGTCAAGAGAGATATGGAACTATAGAGCTTCAATTAGATATTATTGTCTCTATTGTAGTCAAATGAGGAAGGTTAGGAATACCAAGTTGCGAAGCTTAAGGAGAGCTCATAGCATGACTAGGAGGTATACCTTTATAGGCACTACATTTTGATTAATGAAGATTTATTCCTTTTACATCATGTTATTGGAGTTCTTTTGCACATTATATATTTCTCATGTCATGTATGTTGGCTATGGTTCATCGCTATTTGTCATGCTCACATTATTACATGATGATGTGTGGGGTAGTCTTGTTGTTTGTTAGTTGTTTTATGCAGGTATCCAACATCTTGCATATTTGTAGTGAGTTTCAACATTCCCCCAAGTTGGTTGCACCAACAAAGACAAGTATTAGCATTTAATTTATTAAATCATGTGATCCTCCTCTATCAATTATGCCCTCAACTTATTTAGGAATTTTTGAATGAATCAATTTTTTTACAGTTGCACACTTAGAATGTCTAGAGTTAAATACCATGGAGAAATAACTCCTTCTGGTTGTGCATTCATAACCATAGTACTTTTTGTGATTTCGATAAGAAAGAGCCCTACTTTTGTTTATAACTATTCTTGTGTTTACTTTCTTTGCCTTTTTTCATTTATATCTTATTCTCTGTGGCAATACAACTCTTTATGGATCCTTTTTTACTTAATTTTCCTTAGTCCTAGCCAGATCTTTACTTGCCTTGCTTCTTTGAATCATTTTCATTCTCATAAACCAATTCATACTTAATCACATATTGTTTAGCCTTACAAACATTTATTTTCTACAACTAATCCACACCCACAAAACTCATTTGCTTAGTTTAACGTTTGTCTATACCATTAAATTTATCTTTTGATGTTTGTTTTCCATAATTTCTCTTATTTGTTCTAGAGCTATTCTTGGATTCCTTATTATAGTCTAGATCTAGTTAATATCTAGCTTAGTATCTTCTCTTGGATTGGATTTCATTTTCTTATCATTTTCAAGTTTCCTTTACAACCCATTATAGCTAGATCTGAAGATTTATTTCCTTAGATATTTTTGTAGCTTTCTAGATCTCTATTTTACTATTTTTTACAACTCATATCTACCTTAGATGTAAATTATTTCCCTTATCTTCAGTTGGATATTTTCTTTTCCTCGTTTTAAAGTTTCCTCGAAACTTTGTTACTTTATTTTGGGCTACTTGTTCCCAACACTTCATTCTCACTTTTTAGATATGGTTTGGTACTATCCTTATAGTTCTCATCTAGTTTAGGTCTTCTTTAGGTTATGTGCCTCTTGTTAGGTATAGTTATTTGTTTATTATTGGGTGTTCCATTGAATTTATAATGCTTTATTTTTCTTTCTTTTGGTGTGGATTTTTGTTTTTGTTGATTGTTGCTATGCGAATATGAACAAGAGTGGTATAATTTGATATTTTGGGTCTATTCATTGTATCATAATAAAAAAAAAAAATTGTATTCCAATTCCTTTCTAGTTTTGACCAAGTGTAGCTCATTATTTATATTATACATTGAGCTACATCCTTGATTCTTTATTATTTTCACTCCTCTTTGTTGTCTATCATCTCTTTTTCAATTTCTCTTGAGTGACATTTGGTTTGGAAAGCTAAGTTTAGAGCTTCTGAGCATCTTATGTTTGTCCTTGGTGGTATTTTTTCTCTCTTATTAAGTTACTTGTTTGGGTTCTTTTGTTGGGTCTCATTTGTTATAAACTTAGAGAATTTCATTATATTCTTTATTGAGAATGCATGAAGTTGTTATTTTCAGTTTAAAAAAGAAAATACTCTCTTCCATATTTTATCTTGAGTTCATTAAATTGGAAAGAAAAACTTTTCGTTGTCATAGAAATGCATTTATATTTTTCTTCAAAAGTCTATTCCCACCATCTAATTGTCACACCATTACCTTGTTGAGTAAAAAACAACCATTAAAATTAACTCTTTACAGAATATATTTGATACTTCTTCCTTTTTGTTGGTATAAAACCAATATTATCTTAGTCTAGGATCTTGGGATAGGAATTTGAGGTTAACTACAAGACCAAAAAATAAACTTAGTATCATGAGTCGGTGAGGGAAAATCCATTTGCTATTGTGTGTTTCCTAAGACAACCTTATAAGACAAGCGTCAATCATGAGGTCAGATTTAAGGCTATCGGAGTGAAATGACTTGCTTCATTGCTCTTCATGGAATGGTTTGCATGTATTACAAATAGTGTTATGTGCATTCTTGCTATAACACTCTTGGACCACTTGGGAGGAGTACACCTCAATTTGAAGGATCTCTCAGGGGGGATTTCAAGATTTGCTTCCTTACCCTTGTGTGTAAGAATGACCTAGGATTGTCCCTCCAAGGCATGTGTTGTAGGTGGTAGCCTTAGTGACATTTCCTAGGGAGTTAACATAGGGTGATGTTGGAGAGTTCATCCTCATTATGACTAGGGTTGATTTCAATAAAAATCACTTGGTCATCCCGGATGGTGCCTGAGGACTTATAATTAGAGGAGGTTAGCATAAAAGTGGCCTCATAAGAAAAAATAAGAAAATAATGGTTCAAATAATAAAATAAGATATTAATTTTGGAGGGAAAAGAAGAAAACTACTTTTTGTAATTGTATTTTCGACTTATTTCCTTATAGGTTTAGTCAAATTTCAAGCATAGACACTTATTGGATGCAAAAATATATTCCACACCCAAAAAGTATCCATTATGCATATTTCTTAAAAGGCCCACATTCATAAAAATCAAAGATACATTAAAATAGTGCATTTAACACACTTTTTTAAATGTATCTTCGATTTTTATCAATGTGGATATTTAAAAAACAATGCATAATTGGTACTCTGATCTAGGTGGATATTGTTGGCTGACCACCTATTCTGCCTAGACGTCGAGTGAGTTTCATTCATTTCCTTGTTTATTGTAGCAATTACTATTTCTAGCAGATTTTCGAGTCCTGAACTTCCGGAACCCTTTTGACCCACTAAACGAAGTTTTATTGAAGTTTGTAGCAGGCCCATAGCCATAGGTAGGGGCCTACAACAAATCTTGTAGTATTTGGATATATATTTCCAAAAATATATCGTATGCACCAAATAAAGATAATATGACCAAGTTAGGACCTCAAGAAATTGGCTGCCCAGCTAACCCCAATCGGGCCCACACACTCTAGATGATCCATTTCCTGGATTAGCGTTTTGGTTGTTTAGCATTTTGCCTTATTGTTTAATAATAAATAGGCCCTTGAGCCTCACTGTAACATAGTTAATAGGTGTGTATCCACCACATCTCTTCTCAAAGATAAGATACTATTGATTGAGCTAGCTTATTTCCATTCTGTTTGTAACAATATTTCAATATTTGATATTAATGAAATGAAGTGTTATGTCTACTGCATCTCTATATTTATGGTGATCTATATATATTATATATATATATATATTATATATACTATATTATATATATTATATATATATATATAATATAAATATATATAGAGATATAGCTATAATTTGTTGTGTTCGTATTTAAGTTCAGATCAGTGGTATTAGAGAAATATTTTCTTTCTATGTTTTTCTTTGCATGTCCCCAACGTGGTTGGGAGATAAGGAGTTAGAGCTTCAACTGGTCAAACCTTTGCAAGACCAACCTCAAAAACCCTGAAGAAATCCCATGTGGGAAGAGAATAAAGGAAATGGGGAAGGAGATCCTTCCAAAATATTTCTTGAGGGAGCCCTCTAGTGAAAGAGAAACATGATGACATACAACTTTTCCCAGATCCTTGAGCAACTACCCAAAGTCAATACATCTCCTTCTGCCAACTCCTCTAGAATCACCACACCCTTTAAGGTACAAGTTAAATTTGACATCCCCATATTTGAAGGTAAGATAGATAAAACATTGTAGATAAATGGTTAAATATGCTAGAAGGATATTTTTCTATTCATGATTTTTCCATTCATGAAGATATTACTTTTTCACTTCTCAAAGTCACCCCCATGTCAAGGATTGGTGGGAAACCTACTGTGAGAAGAAGGATGAAAGTACACCCTCACTATTTCCAGTCTCAGACCCTTGGAGTTTGATCTAGGATGTCATCGAGGAGAAGTAATACCCTGTCATGAGCTATGAGGATAAATACATAAAGTGGACCACATTGCGAGAGGGAAGGGATGAAGACATGCTGAAGGTTACCAATGTTTTTCATACACTTTGTAGGTAGCTGGTTATCAATCATTTGGAGAAAAGCCGGTACTTAAGTATTGTGGCCGTCTACACAGGTACATCGAGGAATATATGGAGTTCTTGGACATCTCCTCACTCGATACGGCATACCGATACGTTGTCAAGTTTGAACAAAAGTTTAAAGAGTAGAAGCAAGACTTTCGATATGTCAATTTGAAGCAAGGAAAAGGTGCCCCAAACTCCAGAGCAAAGGAAAAATCTATGTCAAGACAACCCAAGACAACCCACCAAAGCCACAAGCAAAGAACAACACCATTAAGAAAAAGAAGGAAAAGCGAAAGTGGTTTGAGTTCCATAAGAGCTCCACTCACAACACAAGTGAGTGTCAGGACAAGTAGTCACTAGTCATTGAGTTGAAGGCTTTTGAATTAGATGCATGTTTTGACTCTTAGTGAGAGCCTGAAAAGGTGAATGGCAAAGAGAGGTGGATCATTGACATGAAGTCCAGTCCCATCGTGGCAATGACCAAGATCGAGAAGAATGAGCCTAATGATCCAAAGGAGGGGGAATACCTCTTGCACTCACAAATGTGGGTGAAGGGTTCACTACTATAGTTCATTGTCGACAAGAGGAGCAAAAATAACCTCATTTCATCAAATGTTGTGAAGTTTCTAGGCCTACTAACTATAGCACATCTGCCACCATACACCATTTGGTTTCTCTACCAAGGATGATATCGTTGCATTAGCTAGTAGTGACGCCTTCCCTATGCAATCAAGTTGTTCACGGATGAAGCACTCTGTGATGTTTCTGCTATTAAAGCTTGTGGTTTACTATGAGGAAAACCATACTTGTCAAGGTGATATGTTGTATATGTGTCTAGACCTTGCTCTATGATTATTACTTTAGGGAATAAGTTATACAAGAAACCATAGGTAGCCTTACCTACTACCATTTATTTGATCACTGTAAAGCAATGCAGTAAGAACATTTTACAAACAAAGAAATTTTTTTTCCTTATCATTCACCCTCAGGGAAAGAAGAATATTTTGGATAGAGCTTTGAGACAGGGACCCTTTGCACAACAACAATACATGGACAAGTTTGTAGAGGGTACAGGGAAATTTTTGCCTCATCAACAGGGGTACCTCTGCACTATCAGGTCAATCACTCCATCGATCTATGCCTGGGCACACCACTACCCAATGGACTAATCTATTGACACTCTTTTCTAGAGAATGATGAGATCACGAGAATATTCAGGAGTTGTTGTAGAAAGGGAACATTAGGACAAGTTCATCACCCCGTAGGAGCCTGATTGTATTGGTAGAGAAGAAGGATGGTACCCAAAGACTTTACATTGACTATTGGGCATTCAACAAGATCATTATTTCGAATAAGTATGCAATCCCATGAATTGATAACCTTTTGGACCAGCTCAAGGGGTCCAAATATTTGAGAAATATTTAATTGAAGTCGAGTTATCACTAGGTGTCGATCAAACCCTTTCATGTGTAGAAGTATTCCTTCAAATGCAAGGAGGGCCTTTTCAAATGGTTGTTTATGCCTTTTGGGTTGACGAATTCCCCTGCAACCTATATAATAGTAATGGGAAACATCTTGTGACCCTTCGCCAAATCATTTTTGGTGCAGTGTTTAGATGACATATTAATATTAAGAAAAATTTGGGAAGAGTACCTCCACCATATTCGTGAGGTCCTCCAAACCACTCAAAACCACAAGCATTATGAAAATTTGGAGAAATACACTTTTGGCATGACCTAGGTTCAATATCTGGGGTACATCATTGATGAATAGGGTGTGCATTTGGACCTAGCCAAGATACAAGTTATTCAAGACTGGCCATCCTCAACCACTCTAACAGAGCTCTGTAGATTTTTGGGTCTCACCAATTTCTACTGCAGGTTCATGTTAGTGTTCTCTCATATCGATTGGACTTTAAATCAAGTCACCAAGGTTGGAGCAAAATCTAAGTTATTTTTGTCTGAAAACCAAAAAAAAAAATTGAGTTTAAGCATCGCCTCTACTTTGCACCAATGCTCACATTACTAGACCTGCAACAACTATTTGAGGTCAAGACAAATGCATCCGACTATGTTATTGGTGTAGTTCTTACTCAGCAAGGACATCTCGTGGTTTACCATAGTGAGACACTTTCAGACACAATATGAAAGTATCCCACCTATGAAAAACAAATTCATTCCATTATGTAGGTTTGTCATAAATGGAGCCTTTACATTCCAGTGAATGAAATTGTCCTCTACACATACCACCAACCCCTGTAGTTCATGTAGACACAAGGGGAGTTCGAGAACAATCACCACAAGAAATGTTCCACATACTGGCAATTATTCCATTTCAAAATTAAATACAAGAAGGGAAGCACGAATAATCTACTAAATTTCCTCAGCGGACCACCAATCATGGCACTGATCACTGTGCTTGAGTCCTATGGGCATGAGATTTCAAGGTAGCCGTATCTTTACAAGAGTGATCCATAATTCAACAACACATACAAACACTCCTAGGATGCATTTTTATGCCACTTGGACACATTTGTGTATGTTTAAGCAAGCGTGTAAAGATGATTTTGGATGTGTACTATAGTTCAGCCATTGGGCATTTCAGAGTAGAGAAAATAGTGGCAGTACTGTAGAAGTACTTTTATTCGTCGAACGTTCATCAATATTTTGTGAAGTACATTAAATACCACGCTTCCTACACCATTGCTAAACCAAACATCAAGAAGTAAGGCTTGTATACTCCTCATCCAACTCCTAGATGACCTTGGGAATCCATCACAATGGATTACACGTCGTGCCTTCCTTCTACTACGGATGACAATGAATGTGTTTTCATAATTGCCGACATATTCTATAATATTCGCATTATGGTGGCATGCAAGAAGGGTATCACAGCAGAGGCTACTCATAAGATCTCCTTTCAGTGAGTGTGGGTAAATTATTTGATCACATAGTCCATTATCTTAGGTCAAGACAACAGATTGCTAAGTGCATTTTAGTCAAGTCTCTCATTTATTCTAGATATAAAAGTTACTAGTTCCACAAATTTTCACCCCCAAACTGATGGCCGAACATAGGTCATCAATAGGATGATCATACACATTTTGCACATGTACAACTCACAAAATCCATGCACGTGGGATAAAAGCCTCCCCTATGTCAAACACAACAGCAAGAGAGATCTTCATATCTCAATGGGACATAGTGCGTTTCTGGCAGGGATTAGATTTGAGCCATTCTTTCCCATTGATGTGGCCATACTATTTGCATCTACTCAGGCATATTTTGCTCACATCCAATCTGAATCTGACAGGGATAATAGCTTCATGGAGCACATTCAAAACATCTACGAGCAATTCCATTATATATTGGATAGAGCGAATGATAAGTGAAAAAATTTAGCTAATTGAAATCCTAGTGCAACAACTGATTAAGTTTCTTCTATTTATTAAATGAATTGAACAAATTATTTCCTCTATTATACAATAAATATCGAAACTAATAAACTGTAGCCATCAAAAATAAAATATTCTGCAAGAAAATAATGCTAGAAGAATAGATGCACACACACACAAATACATAGTTATTTTTGGACCAATGTCCCAAGAGAAACCCAACTTGGGAAAATTGTTGTAGAAACTAAGGGTTTTATTGTTATGCATTAATAAATCCAAGTTCAAAACTACGGATGCTCAAATCTAGCAATCTATATAGAGAAATGACTAACAATAAGTCTAGTGAGAAACATCCCACTCTGAGAAATGATCTGACACTGACCTTAGCTCAAGATGAGCTTCTCTCCGCTACCTTTCCACAAGCCCTGTGTCAGCCTATGCTATACTACATTCCACAACTTGAATTTGTTGCTCCCTCACTATCCAATCAGATGGTGTTTGGAAGATGTATCCTCTTAGCCTCCAGACTCTCTGCGACTTATGGCATTGAATCATTGCTTCTCCCCCAAACAATATGGAATCTCCTATGAAGCATTGCACTCCCTCTACATGTCTTTACACTGACACTCAGTGGCACTTATTGCCTCTCTGCAGTGTACTCACCGGAACTGGAAAACATTCCCCAGCCTTACTATTGTTTCCCCACTCTCACTACTTTTATCTCACTAACTCTCTCTCTGGTAACTCAGTGCTACTATTGTGGATTTTGATTTGCTAGGAAATTCGAACTGCAAGTGTCTTAAGTGTGTTCTCCAAGGCCCATCGAATTTATTCCAATAATATTTCATTTGGACATCAATGGCCAATATTAAAACATAACCATTGGCTAAGGTTAACTAGAACTAGATCCATGTCTTCTTCTAGAAGATTCTCACCTTGACTTAATGAATACCCTTTAATTAATCATATTTTCTATGTTTAGACTTAGGAAACATTTAAAAACAATTAACTACTTTAATAAATTCATTTCCTTGTGGAATTTCCAAAAACAATTTATGGGTTTTTGAGAATACGTGTATTATAGCCTCTCCACCAAATTTGGTGGCTAGAACACATCTGATTCTACAAAAACTAACACTTCCTCTTAGGGAGGAATGCATTCTAGTGCTACAACCCACTCAAGTAACACATTGTCTCTGCGACACCTCCTGCCACGCTGTTGACTTTTGGCTTCTCTGCTAATCACTACTACACAAATCTTATATGAGTTGCATCTTTATTACTCGTAACCCTATTGAGCTATTGTCAACTATTGAATTTCCATTGCAGCTCCCTCTCCCTCTATTGTTGTTGCAGCTACAACAACTACAACTGAAAAGCATCCAAAGTACTAAATCAAGTGTGATCAATATGATGCATTTGTCTCCTAAGTCTTTAATTGTGGCTAGTCTCTACACTATTGCTAAAGCCTCTACAATGCTTCTCACTCGGCTCTAAACAAATTTCACTACTTCCAACTCTACACTATGTTGCCTGGTATATGACCGCTACTAGTTACTACATTTGTCACTCTAGCATTTGACTACACCATCTGGCACTGATCCATCATGCCATTTCATTCTATGGGCTCCTATAGTGAGGTATTTATTCATTAGGTGGACCCTCTCAATAATCGTGCCCATCATGTAGCTCTTTGGGGCTACAAAACCAAATTTCCCCACCTCCCCTGGGGGGGGCATATCAGTGATTATGGAAAACTCTTCCTCCAATATGGAGGACAACTTGGTGATCCCTAGGGATGCAATTTGCTAACCCTACTTGTCCTCTTTGTTCTTATTTCTAAGAGGACATTGAATGTTGTAGTGTCCAAGCTCACCAAATTTAAAGCATTTTACCTTGGAATTTTTGTTCTAGCTCTTTCACTACTCCTACTTCCCCTTTGATGTGAGGGGCACATTTTCTTATTCCTTTCCTTTCTTTGTCTTGGTGCTACTACTGGTGCCACTGATAATGATATTCACCACATCTTATCTCATCTCCTCCTGCTATAGATCAGCCCACATTTGATCCCACTCTAGTAACTTGTCTCTACCTAGAATAATCTAGAAGAAGACTTCCTAGTCTTCAGAAACGATGTTGAGAGATAACCGCATGAATTTTGTAAGTTGGGGCCCTAACCCTACTACAAACAATTGGTCCTAGACATCCTGAAGTCTAATGATAAAGGGTTCTATGTGATCCCCTTTATGTATCCTTGTACATCTCATCTTATCCTCAAGATATATATTTCACTGCTTAGAAGATCCCTCAAGAATTAAACTATTTTGTTTTTGCATATCCTTCTTCTAGGTCTTCATCGGATCTAGATCTACAAGTACAACTACCATGTTATCAATGTAGGTTTTGAGTTCATATTCATCTAGAAGATAGGAAATTCTTGCCTTCCAAATCACATAGTTGGAGGCTACCTCCAACCCATCATGATCTCTCAGCCTTGCTAATTCCATCTCCTAAAAAAATTGAATTCATCCTCTTCTACACATAGCTTCTAACTGGATCTAGAAACTCCTTCATGGAGTGTGAAAATATGCTCACAACTACTCATACTTTACAAGGAAAAATCAAACGTATGGGCTAGACGTTCACTGAGAAAATAATTCCCTCTGTTTTTGTTCTTCCTACCTTTTGACACTATTTTCCGCAAGAAAATTGTTGCAAAATAAGTGTGTCTCAGATGAAGATTTTTGTTGCAATGAAAATACTATTACTCGCTCTACCTATAGTACTCTTTGATTTAGAAAATTTATTCATTGTCGATTCTCTCAAAGAAATACTTTTTTCCTAAAAAATATCGACCATCGTAGCCAAAGGAACTACACTACCTCCGATGGTTTTAAACTGTTGTCTATGAAGAGTTTCAGAATTTCTATTCCCTTTTGCAACTGAGATATGAATTTTATAATACGGGCTCTGATACGATGTGAAAATTCAGAGAGCTTAAATCCTACTAAAAAAACTGATTTTCTTTTATTTGGTAAATGAACTGAACAAATTATTTATTGTATTCTACAGTAAATATTGAAACTAATACATTGTATTCGTCTCAAATAAAATACTACAAAAGAAACATAATATTGGAATAATATATGAACACACACACACACACACACACAAACACAAATAGACATTTATTTTTGACCAATGTCCCTGGAAAAACCAGACTTGGGAAAACTTGCACAGTAGTTGAGGGTTTTATTATTATACAATATTAAATATGAGTAAAAAACTATGCATCCTAAAATATAGAAATCCATGCAGAGATATCAGTGATAATAAGTCTAGTGAGAAAAATATCACTTTGACTAGTGATTCCACATGGACCATGAAGACAAGATTTTATCTACTACCTCTGCACAATACGTACGGAATCCTACACGATACTATGTCCTATAACTCGAAACTATTGCTCTCTCACTATTTGATTATTTTTTGTCTGTAAGATGGATCCTCCTAGACTCTCAACTCTCTATCCAGCTTCTGGCACTGAATCATTGCTTCTCCCCAAAAAAATACAGAATCCCCTCTGAAGCAATGCAGTGCATCTGCATAGCTCTGCACTACCTCTTTTCACTTACTGCCTCTCTACATTGCACTCACTGGAACTAGAAGAAATTCCTCCAACCTTACTATCCCTACCCCCTCTCACTTCTTTGAGCTCACTAGCTCTCTCTTTGGCATCTTTGCATCGCTACTCTAGAGTTCGCACTACCAGTAAATTCAAACAGCTGGTGTCTCATGTGCGCTCTCCAAGCCCCATCAAATTTATTCTTATAATCTCTCATCAAGACATCAATGGGTAAGCTTAAAACCTAATCGATGACTAAGATTTACAAGAACTTGATCCATGTCTGTTTCTAGAATATTTTGACCATGAATTAATTAATAAAATTAAATTGATCAGATTTCCTATGTTTATATTTAGGAAACATTAACAAAAGTTTAATTATTTTAATTAAGTCGTCTCTAGGTTAAATTTCTAGAAACAATTTCTCAGTTTTGGGGAACAGATGTATTCTAGCATTCTCACGAAATTTATGTCTATAACACATTTGATGCTATAAAAACTAACACTAAGTTCAAGCAACACCATGGTCAACATTGGGTGCACATAAGTTCCAGGTGGGCGACAAAGTTTGGCTACATTTGTGGAAGGATCACCTCACTCGACCCCACCACAAGATTCACACGTTTTGATATGGGCCATACACCATCACCAAGTGTGTAGGGGACAATGCCTTCAAGCTTATAATTCCATCATTCCTTGGTCTGTACCTCACGAATGTAGACCACCTTCAGCCATACTTTCCATCATTGTTGGACACATTTGACATTGCAAAACAACCAATGCCAACAGAGCTAAACTTAGACTGCATGGAATATGCTACAACTTATCATATCATGTACATGTGAATCTAGAAGACTCATGCATAGAACATGTAGTCATATCGACTTGTGAAATCAGGAGAACTCCTTCAGCAAGGCAAGTGGTTCAGAAGGAACTAGGTTGAACAGAAATTTCCTCACAGCATGGTGGCTCTGCACGCAATGGGGAGCATTTCTTCCTATCTAGGGAGGAATGATCTAGGTGTATATTGGTGGCCACCCACCTATTCCACCTATAACTCTAGTCAGTCTCATATGTTTCTTTATTTATTGCAACATTTACTATTTTTAGCAATGTTTCAGGCCCTAAACTTCTAGAGCAGTTTTGACCCCATAAATAATGTTTTTTGGTGGTCTGCAGGAGGCCCAAAGACATAAGAAATGGATTGCTACAAATTTTGTAGTACATAGATATATATTTCCCAAAAAGTATCATACACTTCAAAGAAAGATAATATGAAAAATTTACGACCCCGAGAAGTTGGTTGCTCAACTAACCCCAATGGGGCACACAAACTCTTGGTGTTCAATCTCTTGGGGTTAGGGTTTCGTTTGTTTCGAGTTTTCCCTTGTTGTTAAATAATAAGTACACCCTTGAGATTCATTGTAATACAGTGCATAGGCATTTAGTTGCCACATCTCTTCTTAGAGATAAGCTACCATCACTGGAGCTAGCTTATTTCCATTTTTTTTGTAAGCATATTTTGGTATTTGATATTAATGAAATGAGGTGTTACTTATAGTAAATATCTATATTTATGGTTATATTTGTAATTTTTTTCATTCCTCTTAAATTTTAGGTCATACTTGTTGGTCATGGAATTTAATTCTACACCCAAGAAGTGTCTACAATTGAAATTTGTGTAAATCTATAATGAGATAAGACAAAAATAGAATTAAAAAAATACCAGTTTTTATTCTTTCTACTCCAGAATATTTACATGAGCCTACTTTTAAATTACAAAGATTTGGATTGTTTTACATATGATGGCATTGAAATTACATAAAAATTTCACTCGCACTTTTAGGTCGAAATTTCCTCTAATGAAGTGTACTTGCATTGGGTCTAAAAGGACCATTAAGTAGGGAATTTTTATATATGTCACAACACTATATTCACTTCCAACTTGTGCCCTACTCAAGAAGGTTCCAAATGTAGGAAGATTCATTCTCCATCTCTCTGGTTTGTTTGTGTGTCCTTATATCCTCAGTCTCTTCTAGAAAGTGTTATTTTGTTTGAGCCATAGTTTGGACGCATGTGTCTCTTGTATTAACTTGATAGTAAACATATATTCATCATGGTTGAAGAAAGTAATCATCATTCTCATAGATTATTATGCCTTTCTTTTGTAGAGGAAGCTCCACAACCTCATAGATGTAGGTTAATTCTCGTCACAAAAAACTTATCCCATACTTAGGTTTGGGTGATAATATTGGTCTAGGGAGGAAGGTCATATCATTGTTGAGGTAATTGAAGAAACTCCTTTACCACACTATAAACCACCATTGATTGAATGTCTCGGCTCTATTATGTTGCAGTTGAACCCTGATGGTAGTAAACTGTCTTACATGCATATTCCTTATATTCCTAGTGAAAACAATTCTACTTCTATGTAGGGGATAGGGCCCACATTACACTCTACACCAACAATATCTATTTCTGTGTCATATTTACCACTAATAAGTGTGGCGGGTTCCATAACTCCTTGAAAATTTCTCACATGTCTTTGGGAATTCCACGAGTTACGTTTGTGAACCCCATCACATTTTCCATCGTTTTCCATGCCCATGCTTCCTCTAGATTTGTGTTTGGAGTGCGGGAAAACTTTGGTCAATCCACGGGAGCCTTGGAATTTATTCCTAGATTATCTCAACCTACGATTCCTACATTTAGCATTGGTATTGTTACTTCATGGAATATGATGGGATAATTGTCCGTTGTTTTTATTCAAGCTAGGGTAAACTTTACTTTTGACAATATTTCTCAACATATTCTAGTTCTCTTTTAGGAGGGATTCCATCCTTTGGAGGTTCCTTTTCCTTTAGGGGGCCTAGTTTACCTAAGGGAACCATCCCCATTGGTACCACTATTCTTACAATCCCTTATACTTATGGAGATTATTCTACACATCTAGGTTCTTTTTGTAGCTGTAGGTACAATCGTGTGGGAAGCCAAGCATATAGGAGACCTTTAATCTATGGGGGTAGTTACCTTGGGAAGAATAATCCTTACACCTTTTTTGTTGTTGCGGGATATCAATATTGGGATGAATTATAACCCTGTTCCAAATCCTTGTGTATTTTACTATAGTATTAGGTGTCAATACCATCTGTCAGCGGTTTGTGGCCTTGATGTTTCATTTGGACTACTACAAATTCCATTTATGACACCTCTCAGTTTACAGGACTTGGATAAATTGACCAATGACCCCATCTATCATAGTCCTAGATGGCCACCTAATCCATCCAAGTTACCCTCTAATATTCATATGTTTGAAGGGAAACCAGGAGATAATCCTTCTACATGTATCACCACCTTTCATTTATGGTGTTCATCTAATTCTTTGGTGGTTTATTATTTGAGGTTAAGACTCTTTCAAAAAATCCTATTAGGGGATTCCACCTAATGGTATATCTAACTTAGTCAAGAACGCTATATTGGCTTTTCTTCCTTTGCTAATCCTTTTGTGAAATAGTTTCAGTTATATATTAGGTAGGATCTCAGTATTGACCTTTTTTCAAATTTCAAAGAAGATGGTGCCACTCATATCTCTGTTTATATCAATCAGTGGCACAAATGCAATAGGTTAATAGAAACTAGGCTTTGTGATTGTTTCCTTATAGACTAGTCCACCCAATCCCTTCTCCAACAAATTGTAAGGGTTTTCACCATGGTTGGGGTATTTACCGAGGAGTAGGTTATTTCACATGATCAACATCTTGATATTCTTTAGTATTAGTTGAAGAAATTATATGAGATCCTTCCTAATGCTCCTCGACCTTATGATCCACAACGACATAAACTAAGACCACACTTTGATGGTGTGATTAGTTCCATTTATTTTGATATTGTGATCTAGTTAGCTTTTGAGCTATGACAAATGATGTTCACTTCTCAAGCCCAAGTAAATGTCCCTAGCTCTAAACAAGAATCTACTGATTTTGAGTTGTCCACTGAGTTTCTTACCATGAATTCCACATTGTTTAAGATTACATAGCAACTTGGTTGTAAAAAGAATAAAAAGAATAAACCTCCTCAGGATAACAACCATAATCAACGTAGTTAGTGATGGGGTACTACTAAACGTTGTCAAAATATTAAGCTTCCTTGCAATATTTTCAAGGAAGGACAATTAAATCATAGTTCCCTCATATGGATGAAATTCATCGTCTCCTTGCACCATCAGTTGCCACCCAATAGTTCCCAACCATAACAATAGATGGTTGTGCAAGATCCTCCACCTCCTCCTAGGGGTAATGCAGGGAAAAAGTAATATGGTTCTAATAACAATGTGTAGGTCCTCATGTTACATTCTCACATTGATTTGACCATGAGAGAAAAATCATATGACCCTCCTGGGTTGAATTATACTTCTAAGGACTCGACCACCCCTGTCACTTCCACTAGATATCTCACATCAGATAATCTTATGGGACCGATATATTGCCCACCTAATGGTGTAGTCCAAAAATCAGCACACATTCCCAATGCATGAGCTGGCCAACATTATAGTATTATTTAAGAATTAGCCAAAGCACCATGTTTCATGTTTTCTTTAGAATATTTTTAGTACTACCTCATGCAGCTCAAATCCTTGTTAACTACTATCAAAGGGGTGGATCCATCAAAGTCTAGTATGACTACATTTGACATTGATGCTCCTCACTATAGATTTTTCCATAAGGTCACTTTTCAATTTATCATGTGTATCTTTCATAAAGATATTTATTGCACTTTGGTGGATGACGGTTGTTTTACTCATTTCCATGGGGGCTTCATTGGGGGGAAATACCATACCACATGTGTTCATACAATGTTGAGCATATATTAGGAGGTAAAGGCATTTTATATTGGTATGTATAAAAAATGGAGCTTAGATTTAATAAAAAATATAAAAGGATATAAAAAATGTCAATGAAAAACTAGATACCTACAATATCTAGTGAAAGTAGGGGCTTTTCAAATTGGGAAGGTGTATTGGGCTCGTATTGGTAGGGTGTTAGATAACGCAACTTTCAGAGTTATTTTCCAATATGTAGTCAAATTAAGGGTATGCCATGAATGCATGTGATATGTCATAGTTTCGTTGAGCGAAGCCCCCTTTCTTATGTCATGATAGCATCATTTTCAAAAGCTATCAATTCTCTAGCCCTCTCTAAGTCAACTGCCACTTTACATGCCTTTGATGGACACCAACTTATCCCTTAGGGCATTCTTTCAAAGTCTTCCATCAACCTAGGGGGAAAGGCTACCCATGTTGATGTTGAAGTTGTATATACTCCCTTGGATTATAATATTATCATTGGTTGTAGTTGGTTTTCTACCATGTATGTTGTAGTATCTTCAATATTTTGTATTCTTCAGTTTCCCCTTAAAGGAAATATTTTCATGATCGATCAATTAGATTACTATATACCATTGAGCAAGTCTACCAATATCAGAAACAATATGTCATTACTTGAAGATAGCCACGTGGATTATGAGAGTGTTGGTGAGAAATTGTTTATGAGCCCATATTTGATTGGTTTCTTTCCTTTAACCCCACTTCACATTCATTCTTCTTGTTCTATTTCTTCTATGCATATGGTCTCTTATGACACATGTGGGCCCATTTTATCTCTTATGCCTTGGGTGGTGTATTGCTCTATAGATGTAGATTTGCATAGTGAGAATACACTTCCTTTATTGGAAGAGGTTTCCTCCTCAATAGTCCTACCAGTACCTCCCAATATGGAATATGACTAAGATCATTTTCGCACATGGTTTTTCACTTTGCCTATTCAACATGACTGCCTCAATGACAAATATCCTTCTTGAAAATTCACCACGGAGATCATTGGATCACCTATTCATATTCCTACAGAGATTATGCCTCCTGATGCGTCTATTCTCTCAAAGTAGGAAAAGGTAGAGACTGGCCAGCTAAATCTCGTATTAACTGAGGGGGCATTTTCTCATCCATCCTTGGAATTGACACCCTTGGACCAAGTCAAGTGTTCAGTTTCTAATGTTCAACTTTCCAATGAATTTTCAAACTCACATCCACCATTCAATGAGTGTCTTGTACCACATTTATGTCTTGATAGTCCTTGTCATGGAGCTCCAATAACTCATAGTAAAAAAAAAAATTATGTCCTCTCGTCACTCATAATAACACTATGGTTCTAGGTTTTCCTTCGTATCACAAATCTTTAGGAATACGATAGTTAAATTTTGTATGCCACGACCCCATCATTGTGAACCATATGGTATCCCAACTCCTCCATGAGTTCATGTATAAGAATCCTTTTTTTGTTCCCAGAAATAGGCACACCTTGGCATGACCTTTCTGATTGAGTTGTTATTATACCTTGTACATAGAAGTATGTGTGTTGTTTTGTATCTTTTTGGTTTGGAGTATAATGCAAGAAGTTTTATATTATATCACATTTGATAAAAAGTGACCAAAAGTTATAAAACCAAAAAAATAAAAAAAAGGTATTTCGCTTTTTTACCTAATCCATGTCTTATTTCTTTCCTTATGTGATTTAACCCTGTATCTATTCTTTTTGGATGGTTTTTATAGGATAGAGTGTTTTTTTTAGCATGAAATCCATTGGACCTTAGGTGTATTTCTCTTAAAATATTAATGTAGTGGTAAGTAACATGTAACCACTTCCATTACATTTTTTTACCCTAGATGTCAATTTCAATGTGCCTTAGGTCTAACCTCGTCAAGTTGTGACATTAGTCCATCTCTTTTATGCATGTTGTAACTTGGTAGTAAAACCTAATTGATCATAGATGTTGTAGATTAGAACCTATATTTTGATCATGTCCACGGAATATCATTTTTCTTACTTTTCAAAATTCCTCCTTTTGACGCGCCCTAACCTAGAACGTAAGCCCCATGTTTATCTTCTTCATCATGTTCTAGCTTTACTGTGGGTGGATTTTGCAATTTATATAACTTGTGATTGTTGCATCTCTTTAGCCTATTTTATGAACATTGATAAGCCTAGGTTTTAGTTCACCACCATTTTCTCCCTTTTCTTGGCCTACCGCTTGCTTTCACTTGGTGTTCTTGCCCTTTTATCGTGCGGTCGTTGTGATGAGTCGTCTTGTTTTCTAGCATATTTTCCTTTGTCTACTTAGGGAATTCATGTAAACTTGTAACTATTCACTACAATTGTAACACTCATTCCTAAAGGATCAACTTCCTTTTGGCCTTGTTTTCATGCTCATTAAACAATAAAACCCTCAAGCTACTTTTGTGATTTTTTCGTTCTTGTTAAATATATATGAAAATGTTGAGTTTGTTTAGGTCTTCATTTTCCCATCATTTCATTCTCATAAAACCTACATGAAAATGCTAAGTTATTTCTACCTTTTACTGCTTATTAATTAAATTGAATGTTAGTGATCGATATCTTTTGTGTTCTCAATATCATTAAACCATGAGAAGGACATGTTTGTAATTTTATATCCTTTTAAGGATCACTATAAAAATTACTAAAAATGAACATATTGAGCTTACTTGTATTGTATTTGATTCTCATGAAACCAAGAAAGGCATTAGGAAGATAAAAGAGAATGGGAATAATTTATTTTTCTTATTATTCAAAAACAAATTTTCATATGTATCACCCTTAAATATGGAACATGTCTAAGTCATTATCTCACAATTGGGCTTTAGCCTGTGTAGGATTCATACCATATATAGGAGTACGTCTATAGCTCTGTTTGGTTACTATTTCAGTCAATATGGAGCGTGCTTCAATGACTCCTGTGGTGTTGTACTATATCACATAGTGCTCATTAATAATGCTTCCAAGTCACATTTGTGTCATGATTTTATGTGTTGAAGTGGAAGTCTCAACTTGTGTTGGCCATTTCTAGTCCATGTTCACCTTTTATTGTTGTTCATTCCTATGTTAATTGTACTTCACCATATCATGTAGACTTCATCCATTCACATCATATCCTAGTCTATTCTCTATTAACTTATGGAGGATACATCATATCTTCCTTCAACAAGGCACCCGTTTGGTAAGCAGTAGGTCATTAGTTCAAATATTGTTGAAAGCACAAATTCAATTATTCCATAAGGATTTTTTTCTCTATTACCTTTCCCCTAAATATCACTAGATAATGTTAGAGTGCAGGTGGAAAAAAAGAAATTTATTCAAACAATTCCTAAATACCTTATGGAAACATAATTGGTAGAGGAGGATGATGTGACTAGTTGGATTCAATGCTTATCATAGTCTCCATTAGAGTAGCTAGCTTGGGGGGATTTTTAAACCCACTCCAAATCTCCAATATCCTAGACACCTACATAGAATAACTAACAAACAAGAAGACTTTCCGAAAATTCTTCTTACAATAATGTGAGAATAACAAGTATTGATGATCCAAAACTAGCATACATGACATGAACAATGTATAAATTGAAAAATAAGGTCCATGACATGATGGAAAGTGAACAAATATTCATTATTCTAAATCTAGTAGATCTATATATATATATATATCTCCCACACATGAGATGACCTCATGTCAATGTTAGCAGCCTGGTCTCCCTGAAAGTTCTTATTTGGCTATAAATTTGATAATAATCTCTACCTAAATCTCTATAGTTTCAAAACGTCGTTGACCCCTTAGGTGATATGAAAATAAATAGGCATTTTTTCATCCTCGAGTGATTGGATTTGGATACTTAGGGTGAAGAGAAGTTAGTAAACTTCTCTAACAACTCACCCCTCGCCAAGGCATGAGGATAAAGCATCGATCAAATCTTTTAGGGAATGCAATATTCTAGAAAAAATATATGAATGTTGGTTAGACAAGACTAATCTGATGCTCTCAATATTAAACAATACACTAAGATCCAATGAAGGAGGTAGATTCATAGTGTCGAACCAACAGTCATGTCCAAAAAGCTCAAAAGGAAGGGCCCAAGGTATGCAAAAGGATCTACAACATAATGATCACTACAATTGACTATAAGGAGGGAAAACAGACTAATAACTCTCCATATTATATTTTTATGCCATACATAATAAAATAGGATTATATTTAAATTTTAAATCAATATTAAGTATAAAAGTTATTAAATTGTATAATAATTGATAAATTGAAAATTTATCTTCTTAATTATATGTGATAAGCCTCCAAAATAGGTAAAATATAAGGCTTCTCTAACCACTTCTAGGCACATAAAGGCTACATTGAACATACTTTTTTTCACTCAATAATACTTTCCTAGCTTAATGAGTTCTTAGGAGAGTCCAACAATTT
The DNA here is from genome assembly GCA_000404065.3 of Pinus taeda. NCBI lineage: Eukaryota > Viridiplantae > Streptophyta > Pinopsida > Pinales > Pinaceae > Pinus > Pinus taeda. The sequence continues at coordinate 73,325 of APFE030757247.1, read as the reverse complement.
TTTCATACTTTGTGTGCTTAACGTGACTATTGTTTGATATTTGAAGAGATTTGACACAAATTTCAAGGAGATCCATCTAGGGTGTTTGTGGGGCCAACTCCCTTCTACAAAATAATCCCAACATGACTACCTAAGGATTGTAAATACTCCTTCCTACTACTACATGGTGACTAGAGAAACAAGATCTAGTTTTTTTTATGGATTTTTGGAGGGAAAGCAATCCTCCACTTAAGGAGGTTGCCCCCTACCAACTTATAGAAACAATAGGCTTAAGTAACATAGTAGGACTAGAAGAAAAGAATAGGAAATCATGTGAATCACATGGGAAGTTTAGATTTCAAGCATGTTTTTTAACTTTGTAACGTACAATTTTTTTTTTGTTAATCAAAGTGATATCTGATTTTATCTCTTAGTTTCGATTTCTTCTAAGGGTTTTGAGTTTCCTGGTCTTAAGGCTAAACCTAGTTGTTGGATATCCCTCTTATGTCATTTATGTTAACAATTTTTTTTTTTATGTCTACAAAATATTTCTAAACATTACATTCATACATATTTATTTATATAGTTTATGAGCAATATTTTATTTTTCATTATCTTAGCATTTGTTGATGATAGTTGTAGTATGGTCATTTTAGTTATATAGAAGTTTTACTTTGAATTTAGTTTACTTCCTTTACTATTTTTTATTTTTTATTCATTTTGTATTATTCATTGGTTCCTACACTCTACTCTATTTTACAGCTACAAGAAACACTAAAACCTTTCTTTTAATTAGATTAACCCTACCACAAGTTTCTTTGATGCATTGGATAGGTGCAGGTTTTAGTTTTCCAATTTTTCCTTAGTATGATTTCCATCCAATCTAAGCATGTTCACTTGCACATTATATAGTTTCTTGTAGTCAAATAAGCACACCTGTAGCTATTTGCAACCCGACTTCTAATCTTTCTCAAATTTGAACGAAATGTTGAGCCATGGTGTTACGCCAAGACTGTCGGAACTCCTAGAGGCTCCTAAACTCTATTTATCAACCAGAGGTTCATAAAAACTTTGAGGGGAGAGTAATATATACAGAGTATATGGAATTATACTCATGCCACCCTCAAATAGGTCACATGATCATTAGGGCTCCAAGACAATTCTTCTACTGAACTAGGGAAGATTAACTACTCAAATCATGATTTAGAATCTAGTCGTAGTGCAGGAAAAGTAAATGTTTTTAAAATCTAATTTGTAAATGATGTCAATTTGTAAATGGTACCTTATCAATCCATGAGAAAACAAAATATTAATTCTAACTACAGGAAGGAAAGCTACACTAATTTCTATCAACCATATAACTACCAAATTCCCTTGAAATAGAAGATTATTCTACTAATTCACAATTCAAGAATTCATGCATCGTTTTTCTATTTCACACTTTCATATTAAGTAATGTCCTAATTTCCAAATATGTAATGAAGAAACTAATGCTAGTTTCTCTTGTAGTAAAGGAAAATGAATGGATGGAATGGCCTAGGTGACAACCTTTGATCATGTAGTCCACGGTGGGGGGTTAACCTACTCCTATACTAAGATACGCTCGCATTGTAGGTCAAAATAAGGGAAAAACAAACTACTACAAGTGTGCTAAAGGATTCCTATACTGCTACAGGAAGTCCTGCAATGCTACATGAATCATTTAAAGAGGGTTTGGAGGGAAAATCTCATGGAATAGAGTGATGTCAAGATGGATGAAGGATGTGGGAAATTTATGGAAGGTGACCAAAATCCTTAGCCAAACCCAACACTTTAGGAAGGTTGGCTTTGGGCTAAGGGGGCTACTCATGATGACCTAAAAATAGAGATCAAGAATATTGGTTGGAATTCATAAAAAGAGATTCAAGAAGTCCTTAATGGAGAACGTGAAAATATCCCTCAGTTGTAGATCTAACAATCCTACATATTCACAATCACATTTTTTTCTTTTCATTTTCAAAATATGACAATCAATGGTGGAAAAGATGAGTTAATTTTGGAAAATATATAACCAATTCTAAGAAATTCATATATGCAATGAATTAACTTATAAGGTACAACAATAATATATAAATCAAGATAACAATTTTATAGTTCTCCGAGAAATCATAAAAATGAAATCACATAATTTGTTTGTGCTGTGATGGTTGAGTCCTCTAATCATGCCACCATGAGAAAGATGAGATAGAGGCCACAATCACGGACTTTTTGAGGAAATATACTCTACTGAAATGCAACAACTAATCAAACATTATATACTAAATGAAGTATAAATACATAAGAGGGACCTAAGCTACTAAGGTTGGACCCAAAACCAAGAGCTTCAGCCCTCTGAACTAACTCAGTGATGGATACAAATGAACTTCTCATTATCATTCTTGGAATGTCAAGTACATCATAAAAAATAAGAGTCACAAGTGCATGAGCTCAATTGCCTCTTATCTACAACAAAATTTTGAATCTTGATGATTTCCCTAGGATGTTTATTTACACAAAGAGGTAGCTACCACCAACTCCATAGAAAATAGAGATGTTTGTGTCCCAAACTTGAGAAGGGTGGATCTAGATATTCTTTGAACTGCACAGGCTTGGCTACCAATGACCTCAGCCTACTTGGATGTGAATGACCCCGAATTGATGAGAGTTACAGTGGTGATATTTGGCATATTGGAGAGGTTAAGGAGGTCGATAACATCATCTAATCTCTCCTTGTTGTCTACTCTGAGATCCTGCACTCGAATTATCTCAAAATTTCTCCAATTCATGGATTGAAGAAATATTAGGCCATATGACATAAAAACACATATTTTACTCTTCACAGTAAGCATAACATAACAAAATTTGTAAATAAATGTGAGAAAGAGATGATTTTAAAGATGGAGGATCGCATTGTGACCCTTATGATATATCTATTGATGAGCCTCATCATCAACCCCGTACTGAAGTTGTTTCTCATCCTCTGAGAAAATCAAACATCTATGTACATGTCTTTCATGGCCTTCATGGCCTCGCTAAAATCCCAAGGTTTTGTATATGGTGTGGCCGCTTGAGTATAGAAGCCCACATCCTTCTCTATGTATTCCCACTGCTTTTCCTCTTCTTCATTGCTTCATTCATGTAGACCTAGGAGTAAAGGAGGACTAAGATTGAGTCCAATGTAGTTAATTTTTAATCTTCGCATGAGCCTTTTGTACAAAGGTTTCCTTTCCAACGCATTGCTCAACCTTTCAGGACAATGATACTCCCTGATCTGGAGACTGTGGGGTAACACATTCCATCTTATCTAGCATGCTTTTTGGATTTATGTTCCTAACAACCTTAGTTTGTCCTCAAAATGTGAGATGACTTGATCTCTGGAGGAAAGATATCTAATTTCTAGATCAACATCATTGGAGATGACACTATGAGTACTAATTACAACCATTGGACTTATCTACTCTACCTTGCTATAGAGAAGTTCATTTTCTTCCTTTTCCATTACTTTTTGTACCTCGTCAGCTCTGGCATCCTCATGGGTCATCCAAGATGCAAAGCTCATCAGGTTTAGGTCTTGTCGTTTTATTTTTTAGATCCAAAACATTCATGTCAATTAAGGTGAGGTTATGGATGTATAACTCAACCAATTTGGTTTCGTATTCTATGATACTTTGGTTACCCAATTCAATGAATTGGTTATAGTCCTAAAATGGCATGGATCCTTGTTGTGCTAAGGTATTGATTTGGAACTGTATCCACTTATTTTTGAGAGAGAGTGCATTAGACTTGCATGGATATATGCACTCTACTACCTCAATGGAGAGTCTTTCAATTGAGGCTAGCTGGGTTTACTTCTCTTGCAATTTATTCCTTAACTATCTATTTTTTTACTACATGTGTTCTCTCAATGTGGGCTTTCTCCCACTAAACTCACTTAAATCCTTGCCTATTTTAAGGACTTTCTCTTCCACGAGGCCCACATTTTCCACCTTTTTGGATTTATAAATCTACATCCATATGTGGGTCCTTGTGCTTTCTCCTTTAAGTTCAAAGAAAAGTGGGACTGCAAATTTTTGTGTTTTACTCTCCCTCCTTCAATGAATTTATAATATGAGTTCAAACTAGCATATGGACTAGGACCTTGTAGCTCTGGTAAGACCATATCAAATGATTTTTGGGAGGATACTATTTGGTCAATTTAGTGTGTCCTAAATTGTTGTATAAAGTTTCAATCTGGGAGTCGTAAACTGCTGAAGTGAAGTGCACTATATATGCAAGATAGCCAATTTATTACCTCTTTGTCGTTTTTCATTTTTGGTTTGTTTTTGGGTTTATCTTCTTGTTTATTCCCTAATGTGAGATGGCAATTCTAAAATTCAAGTATGGATATAAGTATTCAAGGCAATGGTGACCTTTAAAATAATTTCCAAATTTCAAAGTTTTCAAAAAGGTTTTCGAACTTACAATGATGAAATCAATTACTAAGAGAAAATAAAAATTTACCTAAATTCTAATTAAACCAAATAGTGAGCTAGTGACTATGAAACGCAATATCCTTGCTACTGTATAAAAAGAAAACTGAACTCAAAAAAATTCAAAAACTATAAGAAAAGTAAACTAAATCATATTACATCAACTCATATTCTGACCCCTCACCATTCAACTCGCTCTGGCTATAGGAGGTAATCATAAACAAATTGAGTAATCTGACATCTAAATTGCATAAAATGAAACTAAGATACATCTACGCATTCATACCTCAATCGCTCACCATTCGACTCGCTCTAGCTATAGGAGGTATCTGAAAATGACATGAGTAATCTAATCACTAACTTGCAAAAAAAAAAAACTAATATCAAACTACGCATTCATACTTCAATCCCTCACCATTTGACTCACTCTGGCTATAGGAGGTAACTGAAAATGACATGAGTAATCTAATATCTATCTTGCAGAAAAGTAAATCAACAAAAAAAAAAAATGTAAGAAATAAAAATGTTGGAATTAGAACGAAGAAAATAAATCAGTAGAAGGACAAGATAATTCCATCATGTCATTACTCATTAAAAGCTATGTGCACTTGCCCAGGCTATCTATTAGAACCTGAAATAAAGACATTGATTAGTTAACAGTCATTAGAAAGCATAAAAGAAAACATAAATACGATAAGCAGTGTAATATATACAAGAAAATGATTATGGCATCAGGAACGTAAATGAAGAATGCATGAAACTATACAGTAATTACAGAACCATGGTGTACAGGGGCCCTCTGCAACCTCATCCAATCAGAAATCAACCATGAATTGAGCTTAAAAATAATGTCTTCTCATGTATTAAAATGCAGTCATAATAAAAGGATTAAGTCATGGCACAATGGCTCGTAAAATAATCAAAATTACATACAAAAAGCTAGCTCATATGCGTATGAGAATGCTTTATTTATCATAGGAAATGACACAACTACTTCCTAAAATCTACACTGATAAGCAGACACATGAATGACCACGTCCGGAAATCTAGCAATATGGTAGCCATGAAAATTAAATCCAAGGAGGGTGACTGTTAGATTTGGTTCATGGAGGAGTCCACAGGTGTTAGCACGCCTCCTGGGATTTAGGAATTTTCCACACAAGTCTTCACGTGGTGAAAAACAGAGTTCTACCACCGTAAAACTCTTAGATTGACCACCACTTGACTGTCCTTGACCACGGTCTTCTGTGAGTGATTTGGCTGAACCAAGAGGATACGTTCCATGTCCACATCATTTGAAAATTTCCCATGTGGCCAGATTCTCCAGTAGACACCTATAACATAGACTTCAACAAAAAGGTTGCGGAAAGTTGAGCTGGCTGCGGAAAGTGACAAGATTCCGCAGCTGACTGAGCAAAAATTTAAGTCAAACATCAGTCACAAGATATAGTAAGGAAACCATTTTATATGCTCTTTTTAAACTAATATGCAATGATTTGACAGCTTGGAGGTTCAAGTAACAGGAAAAAAAAGGCTAAAAAGGTGTAAAGGGAAGATGCAAGTTTGGGACTCAACTGATACCCCCTCCTGTAACTGTTTCTTTGAGTTTTTGTCTTCACGTTGCTCATTCTACTCTTCTTGTAGCACCTTTTGTTCTTCCTATAACACATTTTTTTCACTATAGCTTCCCCTTTCCTTTTTGTTGGAGTGTGGTAGGTGTCTCGGGTTATTTAGAGGAGGTCGATCTAGTGGTGGGTCTCCTTACATATTCTATGGGAGTCCTTGATATGGTTGCTAGAGAGGTGACCTCCTCAAATTTCCTTTCAGTGGGCCCTACCTCCTATGTTTTACTTCGGGACTTTTCAATTGTGATTGGGGCCTTTGTGGGAGTTTGAGGCCTTCCTTGCTTAATCCTAGTGCTTTTCCTGCTTTTGAAATAGACAAGAGTTTTCTTTACCTTTTCTTCTAGGTTTTGATTGGTGTACTCAACGTAGCCAAGGTGGCAGCTACCCCTTTCTGAGTTGTTCCTAGAGACAAATGTTTTTTCTCTCATGATATCCCTTCTTCTCTATATGTAGTATTTTTATCAAGGCTTAGTTCTATCTATTTCTCCTCTTCTTCTTATTCATCTTGATCTTTCTCTACTTCTTCATTTTGCTCTGGGTCATACTTTGTTTTATCTGTCTCTATCTCTCTTTCCTCTTCTGCCTCTGCGTCTTCTTCTTCTTCTTTCCCCTCCCTTACTCAAGCACTAGAGGTTTGGGTCTCACTTGGTGTGAGGGTTTGAGTATCAATGAAGGTTTCTCTTTCCCTATCCATGGATTTAGACTAGAGGATAGGGATCCTTAGTTTATTCAACGAATTTTGCATTATCAATTTGATAAGGTCATGGTGGCCTAGGTGTTTGTTCTTTCCCTCTCTATTTTGGTTCTTTCCCTCTCTCACATTTTGGCTCATGTCTGTGATGGATTGTAGGATGAAATATCGTACAATAATCTGGTAGGCTATGGGAATTTTTTCTTGAAACCTTAATTTATGGTGAAATATAAAATGGTAAACATAGACTACAATCAGGCTTCCTTCACAGGATATGAATTTTAGGATATGGTATGCCACCTCATCCCAAGGATAGGGTAGGCTTTCTCTCCTAACTCCATTGTTGTCCTCAATAGCTTTTCCAACAATAGTGAAGAAGTTGTTTTTGGAAATCAAATTACTGGTCTTGTTTTCTTGTCTCCATTAGATCCCTAGGAGAACGATTGTCACCTTGCTAATTAGCTCACAACTGATTGATATATTTAATCCCCTCACCACAATGGTGGAACTAGCTCTTGTCTGACAGTCTAGAGCCATCAAAAATTCATATGTAATGACATCATCATATCCCTTCAGTTGTTCAAACATTCCTAACCATTTATGTCTTCTAAAAAATATAATACACCAGGATGATGATGAATTATGTTAGTATCTATAGGATCCCTTTTATTCAATTCCCTCCCGTCATGTTTCTCCTTTTTCAACTAGGTGAAGGGGGGTTGATTCCTATAATATTTATTATGTATAATTCATTGGATTTAAAGGGTTGGAATCTTTAGTTGGTGGTGAATTTATATATTCCCTCTACTCTATAGCCATAAAATTCTTTCAATTCACAAACTGGCTAATATTTCATCTAGAATTCAGGGTACACCAACATACAAGTTATGGAAAAATTAATGAGACAGTGCAATTAATTTTACCACATGGACTGGGATAAGGATAATTGGAGACCAAGTCAACCCTTGGTAGTATTTTTTCCACCTTTGATGCTTCTTGTAGTAATTTATCAGGGTTCATGTAGCATTTGCGGGCTTCCTGTAGCTTCCTATAGCTTTCTCATGTAGAAATGGTACAGTAGGGTTCAAGTCTCCTCCACAGATTCCAAGTCTCGTCCTTACCTTAACTATTTTTTAAATGTGCATAGATGCAATAGAATTCAAGCGTTAGTAAATTATATGCCACTTCTGGCTAGGGCTCAGAGTGTTATGGTGGCTTCGCAGACGCACTAGATTTCCTCTTTTGGACTATTGTCCTCACCTAGAGTAACCATTTCCTCGTCCCTTGTAATCACCACCCACTCTCGATGATCTAATATTAAATGATGTGACACCACCAAATTGCATGAGGTCTCATAGATCTCTTTCCGTTCACTGACCGAGGGTGGCCAAGTTAATTGGCCATCTCAAGCTTATAAAAACACCTCTTTCCACCATTCATACATTTTTCATTATTTACACATAGGGAGGACACTAGAGGTTTCCATACCTAGAGCGTGGATGTTGGGGTGTACATGATGGAGTGTTGTACCTTTTTATTCTCACCACGGCAGTTGTCTTGCTGTGTGGTTGTGTATATCTTCTCTGCACCTTAGGGTATTTGATTGTTGTTGTTGCTATGTGTTCAGGTCATTTGCTGATGTCCTAGGTTTGTTACTACTACTAGAGAGTTCTTCTTGGAGTAGCGTAGTACCTCATGAGTTTGTATTAACCCTTATACTTAATGGAAGGAAAAAAATCTAGGATTATGGTTTTTCTGTAACGGTTACACATGATGCTACAAGCAAGTCCTATAGGAGCCCTTCACTTCTCTTTCTAGGTCTTTTAACTACATTAGAGTGATGAAAAAGGGTGTATAGGGCTTGGAGAATGATGTTAGGGCTCTAATAATGTCATGTAGGGTTGTGAAAATGGAGTGAATGTGTTTTGATTTTTTCAAGAAATTTTTAGGATGAGATAAAGTGGGGTGGTAGTTTTGCAAAATATTGACTTTTCTTTTGAACTAGGATGTATGCATGATGGATGGGTGGTGGATCATGGTAGGAGAACCTCATTTACCTTTGGAATGGTCATGCTTCATGGAATTCGCATCGATATTCCGTTCCTATAGTTTTTTAGGATATTCATGTAGTGCTACAAGATCTTCCTGTACCAATTACAGTCTTCCTGTAGCAATCTAGAGAGGGGCTGAAATTTGATTTTTGAGCCATTTGGATGATGGAGAGTGGTAAGGACGTGGATTTGGATGGAGGATATGTATTGGATGGAGGGAGAAATGGATGGAATATTGAGTATGTTAGACCTGTAGTTGGAATTTTTCACTTTACTCAAACTTGAAGAATGAAAAAAATTATTAACATACATGTTTTGGATCCATGTCAAAAGATTCTCCTTTGTTTTCATTTTCTTTGTCTGTTTGTTGTTTTTTAATTTTTTGAGACACACAAGCTTCCTCATGAGAGGTTTTCAACCTGTATGCATGCCCCTAGTGCCTCAAGAGAGGTTTTCACACCGAGATCTTTATTTTTTCTCTTTTTTCTTTACTTCTTGTCTGCCTTAGGGAGGTTTTCAAACCAAGAGTTGGCTTAGATGCCTCATAAATGTTTTCATCCATTCCTTTTATTGGTTTTTCTTTTTTCTTTTTTTTGATGAAGAAATATTATCTAAGAAAGTTAGTACTTGGAAGTTATGGCACTATCAATCACATTAACCTTTCTACTAATGGTGTTGATGAATTCTTCCCTGGACATAGGTTTTCTATATACCTTCAATCTGTAGCCATTGACAGGCAAGGGGATCCCTTGCTCATCAATGGCCTTGATTTGAACTCCTCCATTGTCATGGAATTTCTCAATCACGTATGGGCCTAAACATCTTGTCATCAATTTTCCTTTGAAATCGTTGGCCCTAGAGTCATATGGTAAGGCCAAATCCCCTTCTTGAATTTTTTTTTCCTTGACGTGCCTATCTTGCTAGACCTTCCTCTACAATTGGATAACCTCGGTGTGTAGGAGGGTCTTCATTCTAAATTCATCCAATCCATTTAACTCAAATCACCTCTCCTACAGTGCTTTGGTGACATCTAAATCCGATTGGGATTCCATTCTCAAAGTATTGTACTCAAATTCAGTAGAGAGCAGAGGTTTCATTCCATAGACCAAATCATATGGGGTAAACCCGGTATTTATTTTCAGCTTTGTTATAGGCCCAAGTGACCTCCACTAATCTTTCTACCCAATCCTTCCTTCTGCTACTCAAAACCTTTGTCAGGATGCCCTTTAATGCTCTATTTGTGACCTCTACTTCTCCATTGGCCTGAGGATGACAAAAAGTAGATTTTGTGTGCCTCATATGATGTTGCCTTAACATATTCTCAACCAAATGTGATGTGAATTGAGCTCCCTGATTGGTGACTATCTCTCTAGGTTAGCCAAATTTGTAGAACACATTCTCCCTTAATAGTGCATCCACTTTCTCCTTTGTTGTGGCCTTGACAACATTTGTCTCAACCCACTTTGACAAATAATCAGTGCACACAATGATGAATGCTTTCTACCCTGATGTTGGATCAATTGGCCCAATGAAATACATGCCCCACTTGCCAAATGACTCCAAAGCCACCTGAGGTTGTACGGGTATGTCATCCTTGGGTATCGTTTCCCCATTCTCTAGCACTGATCACATCTGTTGGTATGTCTTCTTGCATCTTGGTGGATAGTGGGCCAGTAGTAGCCAACTTCTAGACCTTTGAAAGTTGTTCTATTTGTAGCAAAGTGACTTTCACAAGGCCTATCATGACAGGCTTAAAAGATGTTAAATAATTCCTCTTCCCTGACACATATCCTCAATACTTGATCTAGTCATAGCTTGAAGAGATTGCCCCAATCCAAGTGAAAGGGGGCTCTTCCTTACAATTCCCCTCTACTCCCTCGATGACGGATTTGGGGGAAATTTTGCAGCAACTAGGTAGTTTTCTATGTCAACAAATAATGGAGAGAGAACTAAGATAGAAAATAGGTGCTCATTTGGAAGATAATCATCAACAATCCCTTCTTCACTGCAAGCAAAGCAAGTCTAGATAGAAAATCTGTAATTACATTTTCTTTTCCTAGCTTTTCAATGATAGTTAAATCAAAGTGTTCTAACAAAATGAACCATATAATAATTCTAGCATTCACATTAGTACTTTTCATCAATTATTTGATATCTTTGTGGTAATTACACATAAAATTTTAGTATCCAATGATGTAGTGTCTAAACTTGTTCAAAGAGCATACAACAACTAGGAATCATTTCTCAGTCACAGTGTAGTTCAGTTCGGCCTTAGATAGATTTTACTAGTGAAGTAAGCGATATAAGATAACTTACCATATATTTGGACTAAAGTTGCCCTTATATCTTTGTCAGATGCATCAACATGGATATGGAAAGGAACAGTCCATTTTGGGCGTCTAAGTATGGGGACAGTGCTTGATTTTTATTTCAAGGTCTCTAGGGACTCTTGGTAGCTATCTGTCAAGTAGAATTATAAGTCCTTGGCCAACAATCTAAACAATGATGAGGCTACTTTGTTGAATTCCTTGATAAACCTCCTATAATATCCAACTAAGCCCAAGAAACTTCTATCATCCTTATGATTTTGAGGTGTATGGAGCCATTTTATGATGGCAATTTTGTTTGGGTCCACTTGTATTCCATCCTGAGATGTTGAATGGCTGAGGGCATCGCTGCATTCATTTAGAATTCACACTTCTCATGACTAAGCTAGAGGTTTATTTCAATGCACTTTCTCAGTACTTTTCCCAGGTTAGATAGAGCCTTGAGGAAGTCACACCCATAGGGAGTGAAATCATCCACGTAGATCTCTACAAAGTCATCGACCACCTAAGAAAGATGCTTAAAACTTCCATTTAAAAATTAATATGGGCATTACATAATCTGAAAGGAAGGGTGCTATAAGAAAATGTACCTCGAGGATAGGTGAATGTTGTTTTGTCTTGGTTCACAGGGAAGATTTGGATCTGATTGCAACCATTAGATCCATCTAGTAAAGAGAAGAACCTCTTCCATGGAAGACCATCTAAAACATGATCAATGAAAGGGTCTTTCTTCATGGATTTTTGCAACTCTCTACAATCCACACAAATCCTCCACGTCCCATTCTTCTTTCTGACCAAAACTAGAGGCGAGACCCACTCACTATCTGAGATGGGCTATATGAACCCTCCATCCAACAACTTTTGCAACTTTTCCTTTACTATGTATTTGAGGGTTGGGTTCATTCTCCTCTGATGTTGGTGCACAGGCTTACATCCTTCCTCTATGTAGATGTGGCGAGTGAAAACTGAAGTATGCACTTGTTATGCCCCTATACTACTAGTGTAACCCATTATTGTTATTAGTACAACCCCCTTATTATATTTTTGTAACCATTCATTCCCCATATTGTTATCATTGTGCCCCATAGAAGCCCACTATTGTTATTATTGTGCCCTTACATTATTATTTTTATGTAAGCTCTAATTATATTATGACCCCTTAGACTCCTATATATAGAAAGGAGGTCTTGTCATTTGTATCATCCAAGAATTGTTCATTTGTGTAATGTAAAGGATGTTACCCCTTGAAGAGGCTAAATTCTAAGGTGTTGATCTATCTTTTCTATCTTTTTGTGAGGTGGCTTCATAAAATTTGGCATCATAGCTTTGGATTCTAGGGTTTTGCTGCTTGAAAGAGGTCAGCGTGGAATTTACGCCATAACATTTTATAACCGAAATTTTAGAAGAGAAAAAAAAACAAATTGAGACAAACTCATGTTGAACCTCGGGTCTGAATGTTAGAGTTCTTCTCACTATATTTGCAAAGATATGATCTAAGGAAGTTAGGGTTTTTCCAAGCTCCAGAATTTCAACTAAAATAGGTCATCATGGGATTTTCTCTATAACTATTTTTCTATGAAGTTTCAGAATCTAAAACAAAAATCCATTTCAGAAGAAATCATTCTAAATCTCAGCTCCGAATTTCAGATCTTGTCTCTCTATAGTTTGAGAGATATAGCTTGAGGAATTTAGGGTTTGTGTAGACCCCTTAGTTACATTCCAAACAGGTCACCTTGGGAAAATCATCATAACAGTATCTCTAAGCATCACATTGAAATTTTCCTAAGAATTGATAGAAAGAGGACAGATTGTAGTTTCCTTTTTATATTGTTCAAATCCAAAGGTCAAAAAATAGACACATGGCACTTCATACAAGTTCGCTCTTTTGAAAAGGTATATAATCAGGTCATCTTGGGAGATTGTGCATAACTCTTTCTTGGAGAATCAAATTTTGATAAGACTAGTGGCATTGGAAAGAGGAGAGAGAGGGCTAATGTAGGTGATAATTTCATAATTGGAAGGGTTGAAATTACATATCTATAGCCGTTTCAAGATCAAGCTCCTAAAATCAAGAAAATGCTATGTTAGGAAGTTTGATGGCAAGGATTCGGCATATTGGATACTACAAATGGAGCAATATTTTGATCTACATGAGGTGAAACTGTCACAAAAGGTACATATTGCATCTTTGTATTTAGAAACAGATCAATTCTTATGCTTTAAAGGGCTTTGTTCTTTTAAAACACTTGTTACGTGGCCAATTTTCATGGAGGAAATGGTAGCACATTATGAGGATACAAAGAGAAACACCTTCTTTAGCCAAATGATAAATCTCAAAGAAAAGTGTTTAATCGCAGAGCACATTGAGGACATTCAAAAGTTGAATATAAGGGTAAATGATATTCTAGAGAAGCAAAGGATTGATGTCTTCATAGGTACTTTAAAGCATAACATTCAACATGAGGTTTGTCTTTGGGAACCTGATTCGTTGGAGAAGACATTTAGGTGGGAAACAAAAAATTGAAAGCGAAATTATGGGAACAAGGAATCCCACAACTCATGACTATAATTATGGAAGTGTTTCTTATCCTAGCCTTCCACAACCTACAAGGTTTACACCACAACAATTGGAAGAAAAAGGGTAAAAGGGAACTGTTACAATTGTGATAGAAAATGCACTAAAGGTCATAAGTGTGATGAGAAGAAATTACTTTACAGAGAGTATGAAGAGGAGGAAGAAAAGGATCAAGAAACATCAAAAGAAGAGTATATACACCAGGACCCGACCCTAGAGAAAGAAGAAATGAATCCAACCATATCTTGTAAAGCATTGGCAAGAATTATAACTCCTCAAACTCTGAAGATAGAAGGACATACCACGAAGAAAAAGGTTCAAGAAGTGAAATATCACATCGAGAAAGAAGAAATTAATCCAACCATTTCTTGTAATTCATTGGCAAGAATTACCACTGTTCAAACTATCAAGATAAAAGGACATATCAAAAAGAAAAATGTTGAAGAAGTGAAAGATCACATCGAGCATCAAGAAATGAATCCGACCATATCTTGTAAAGCATTGGAAGAAATTAAGACTCCTCAAACTCTGAAGATAGAAGGACATATCAAGAAGAAAAAGGTTCAAGTGGTGAAAGATCACATCGAGCATCAACAACAAGTTCTCCAACTTTTAAAGCATAATGCCACATTAGTGCAGAATCGAACGAAACAACAATTAGATCAAAATCGTAGAGAAAAAAGTTTTGATGTAGGTGATTGGGTATTTTTACAACTACATCTCAAGCAAGCTATTTATTAGAAGGAAATGTTGGCAATACTACATGCACTTAAGAAATGGTGATGTTACCCAATGGGAAGACATTTCAAGGTAAAAATGGATCATGGCAGTCTTAAATACTTTTTAGAACAAATATTATCTCCAGAAGAACAGAAAAAATGGGTCATAAATATGTAGTGTTATGACTTTGACATCATCTACAGAAAAGGGAAGAAAATTTTTGTACCAAATGCACTCTGAAGAAACGATGAGGATGTGGGAGAATTGTTTTGTGCTATTTATATTATCCAAACAGATTGGATAAATGAAGCAAGGGATGAATCGAAGAGGGACAAAGAAGTGTGGCCACTCATTCAAAAGTTGCAGAAGGTCCCAATTCAAACAATATTTCCAGAACTTGAAGAGGAAGGAAAAATCATATTGGAACCTAGAGCAGCCATACAAAAAAAGAATCCGACAGCTACGAAATAGATCAATTTCAAAGTATCTCATCAAGTGGAAGAAATTACCTACTGAAGATTCCACATGGGAGCACAAGAATTTTATATACAAGCATCAAGAACTACTCACGTGTTGAGGACAAAACTTTTTGAAGGAGAGGGGCATGTTAGGCCCCTATACTACTAGTGAAACCCCTTATTATATTGTTTTACCCATGCAGTCCCCATATTGTCATTATTGTGCCCTATACAAGCCCACTATTGTTATGATTGTTCCCTTACATTATTATCGTTATGGGATTTGATTATATTATGACCCCTTAGACTCCTATATATAGAAAGGAGGGCTTGTCATTTGTATCATCCAATAATTGTTCATTTGTGTGATGTAAAGGAGCTTTTGCCATTGAAGACGCTGAATTCTAAGGCATTGAAATATCTTTTCTATCTTCTTGTGAGCTAGTTTCATAATCACTTCTTTATAGCTCCAAGAAAAGGCATCTAAATTCTCTCTCAACATTTGCACAACTTATCTTCTTGGGTGTCTGGGAGAGAGGGATTAATATTCAGGATTCTAAATGGACCAAATTCTATAAGTTTGACATGTGCAGGACTTGCGTAAACTAGGCATAACTTAGTCTACGGATTACCTAATTCAGATTGCTTCACAAGCTCATTAAGAGTCAAGTTATTGGGGGGTTGGTTATGGAGGATTTGGTAAATGAGGTCATCTTCATTAGGTTTCCCTCATCCTATAAAAATATCTAGGGTATTTGATGGGATGTTGTAGAATACACTTCCTCTTCCACCTCCTCCTCCAACCAGAGGGGTAAGTCATGCTTAATGGATGGCTGAGAAGCAGGGTGAAATACTAATTGTTTGGAAAAATGACCATTATTAATGTTCGTGTTCCTAGCCCTAGAAATTATGTAAGCATCAGTAGTGGCTAGCCATGGTATTCCTAGGATGAGAGGATAACCATTGAATTTCATTTTGGGCTGGATAACTAGGAAGCCAGTAGGATGCTCTGAGAAGTGATTAGAGGGAATTACATGCTCATCAACTCCCTCGAGAGAGACTATGGACTTATCTACAAGTTATAGAACTGTAGTGGTCTTTCTCAAGGATCCTTGGATTTTTATCTATAGCATGGTTTCTTTAGTCATCACATTGATGATGGCCCCAAGGTCAATCAAGATTTGAGGGACAATTATGCCATCGATGTGCAAATCTACCACAATATTTCCTAGATCTATACATTTTGGGAAAATCACTCTCCCTAGCATAAGATAAGATGATTGACTAATAAAATTGTTGGCGGGGGTCTCTTTCTTTCTCCTCCCATGATGTTTGAAACATTTCCATTTGATAAGAATATTGTAGATGGGAGTATATTTTATAGTTTGGAGGAGGGAAATTTTAACACACGAGTTCCTCAATTCTCCTCGAAGTTCAATCTCTTATGGGGTGTGCTGGTTAGGAGGGTGTTACACAAAAAATTGTCACCATGAATTTCTATAGTTTGTGTGAGTCCATCACCACTCATACATACCTTCTTTGCAAGTCTTAAGCCTCAGCCCTTCATGTCAAGCCTTGAAAATGGGACAAAGACCTTAAAAATATCCCAAATCCTCATTTCGCACTTTCTCCTAGCATTGCCTGCAGTACCACACCCAATGGTGATGTCCCTTGCAAACATGACCGCTCTGTCTATTAAGTGATGGGTGCGAACCCATGTAAAAGTTAAAAAGGCATGAGTTCACTCTTAAAGACTCACCTTGGGTCACTTCTAGACACTTCTAGAAGGAATATTACGCTGGCAAGTCCACTCCACCTTGGTTCATCCATTCCTTAACTAAGAGAGCTAACTCCATGATATGGGGTGCTTATCCCATTGAAGGAGGAACTTATCTCGTCAACGGTGGACCTGCAACTTCCTCCATTTGCACTATAAATTCAGGCATTGGGCTAGTTGTAGGGGACGTTGAAAGCTGAAGATTCTTGAGGGTAAATGCTACTGGAAATTAGACTTCCTTTTTGAGATTGTGAGAGGAGAGATCACATACCTTTCATTTAATTTGGGAAGTGAGTGAGGCTTGTCAAAGTAGAGGAGATTCATGCAGGACCCTAGAAAGAGCTTGTGCAACATCAAGGCAAAGGTTGTAAGGTTCTTTTATTCATAAAGTTAATACAATCAAGTTTGTTTTTCTCAATGAACTATCTCTAATTTTTTATTTTATGAGCTCCTTGATCTTCATAATGAACATGTGTTATTATAGTATCTATGTAGGTGTTCTTTGATGTGTGTTTGTTTGTGTATGCAAGTTATTGAAAGGGAATTGCTTGAAGCTGCTGAAACAAAGTTGCCACAAACAAGCGTTGGACTGAGGTAGGGTCTGTTACACCTCTTAGTTTTCATTTATGAATTGAAACATCCTTAGAGAAAAGTAGATTTGTTTGTGCTGCTTGTTGCTAGATATCATTCGATACTAGGGAGCTCGACCTTGTCCACAAGAATGATTTATCTGGCCAACAAATTGGCGACTCCGCTGGGGACTCGTTTGGTTTGGGTTTTTGATTTGTCTTTGCTTTGATTTGAGAAACTTGATTTTTGGTTTTTGATTTTGCCTTGATGTGTGTGGGCTTGGGTAATTGTTAGATCTTGGTTTGATTTTTATTTTTCGGATTTTTGGAAGAGGACCGCACCTTCTGTGTTAGGTACAGTGCGGACCTGTCTGCACTGTTACAATATAACATAGAGTGGTACTGCACCCGGTTCTACTGGGAGCCTTCAGACCCTGTCAAAAGTTTGAAAAACCTAAGATCCATCTGCCCAGTTAGGTTTAGTTTTTGTCCATAGCTATTAGTTTATGCCAAGATCTGCACTTGCCTTGACAAAAGTTCCTTGTGAGTTAGTTTTCTTTGGCATTCTTGTTTGAAGTGATTTTCTAGAAGTTTTTCTTGTTGGATTGATTTTTGCTTGGTCTTCGTAATAGCTAAGAGATCAGAAGCCTTACAGCCTTAGATCACCCTGGTATCTCAGGTCTTCTCGCTGAGTTTGACTAGTTTATGAAATCTATCCTTGAAGAGAGCTAGATCCCATTTTTCTCTTTTGCAAAACTTTGATTAAACTTGATTAAAAGTTTCAAACTTCATTTTTTGTTAAAGCATAATTCGGTGTTTGTGATTAGTTTGTTGAGTTGAACAAATTGATCCTTAGTTAGCTGAAAAACTAAGTTAAGCATCCTTATAAAACATTTAAAGTTTCTTTTCAATCCATTTTCATTTAGATCTCAAGATTAGATTATAGTTTTGCATTTTTCATAGAAATTATTGAAGCTTATAGAAAAATTGGTTTTCAATACTTTTTTGGAGTTTTTCTAGAAATCTTAAAAGCTCTCTTAAAAGAATTGTTTTTTCTTGTAGTTTTTGATTGTTAAAAAGCAAAGCGATTTTCCGTGAGTGATTAGTAGTCTCGTTTTTAAAGTTCTTTGGAAAGGACAAAAAACTTTTCCTTTCAGTTGTATGTTAAGAGAAAGATTTGATTTTCAAAGCATTGCATTTTCAACTCTTCCTTAGCTAGAAATTCATTGAAAAGGAAAAGGAATCGTTTATCATCTTAGGTGCATTTTTTAGTGTTTTGGAGTCGAGTCTTCACACCATAAAGTTTCATTTCCACACCCATTGACTTAAGAAACAACCAATAAAATTAACACTTAATTAAAATCCATCCAACAATATTTTTATTTTCTAGGGTTCTTTTCTTAAACACAGCTTACGTTAGTATCTTTGAGTAGGGAGTAATTAACTCCCCAGGATAGTTTAAACAAACAAGTAGTCGATCTTGCGGTAGGGAGAAATTCCAATTGTTACATCTATGCTCTGGGAAAGCTCCTCTTAAAGGAGAAGCACAAGATCATATCTGAACTAGTGTGGGAATCAATCCTTCCTCATTGGGAATGATAGAAGATATTCACATATTAAAAATGGTAAACCTTGGATTGATCATTGTCGAGGATCTTGGGGTCACTTGTTGGTAAACCTTGGATGATGTCAAGGAGCCTTCAAGGGGATTGAGCTTGTTACTCTGCCCTTGCGCCTGTATCAGATCGTAGACTGTTCCGCCATGTATATTTGTTTTCATTGGTAACCTTAGTGGACATAATCTATAGGACTCTTTCCTCGGTGATGGTGGAAGGAAGATCCCACTATACCTAGAGCAGACGTCGACTAGACTAACTTCGACTCTCTGGGGGGTTATCTTCACTTGAGACGGTTATAGTGGAGAAAATTGTGCGAGTTTGTTTCAATAAGTAGGTTGTCAGGGTAACTGTTCCAAATGCCATTTCTGTATTGAATTCTGCGATGTTGGATTTCATCACCAACTAGTGTTTTCAATCCGGAAAGGTATTGTTTGTGTGGTTTGATATCCTAGATTTATTAGGCGTGTGTTTCAAATTGATTGGTTCTTTAGAGACTTTAGGTGGTTTTCTTGAGATTTTCTTTGTTTTTGTGTGAAGTAATCAAATAATTAATCATGGCTGAATTACTGACACAATCCCGTCGACTTCGAGGGCAGCCTTCCGAATTTACACCAAGTCAAGTTTAAGGGCTTCGAGCTCTTGTCACATCTAGTGAAAGTAGAGTTGGGTCATCGGAGGCCGGAGAATCTTCATTAATCATATATCCTGATTATCTAGTTCAAGCAACAGAACATATTTCTGAACCGATTTCATTTTCCGAAGTTACTGGTAGTATTACTCCTACTAGTTCATTAGCCGAAGAGCCTGAAATCTCTGAACCTGAAATTGAACCTGCTGCTACTCCATCTTTGGGATTTGCTTCTCCTGTTTCTAGTGGTCCTAGTTCACCCAGGGTAGAAAGTATCATTACCTAGAATCTTCCTTCTTGAGTCATTTCCATAGAAGAACTTGTAAGTATAGACGAAGGTATAAACATCCCCGAAAATTAACCAGCTATCGAACTTAGGGAGTGTGAATCCATTTTCTATAGTCCCATTAGAGGTGACACTTAGCATATTTTGTTGACTAACTTTTTAGAAACTCTAGGTATCGTGTCTTCACCAGCTCGTTCTCCTCTCCATCCAACACCCAGAGGTTATTATCCTTCTTTGAATATGTCGAGACAGTCATCCTTGTTTTCTCAGATGCCAGAAACTTTTTTACATGGCGGTCCTTCTGTTTCTCCTGGGTATCAATCTTTATCTGGTACGTTTTCAAGAACATCTCCTCAACCCATCGAATATGTAGTATCTCCTGGTAATAGCGGAACTAAACCGTTAAGTGTCTAAGAGATTCTTATGATGTCTAGTACTACTCCTAACCCGCAACCCCAAGGTAGTTGAATACCGCCTAGGGGGCAACCGCAAGGTACTCAAATACCACCTAGGAGGCAACCTCAAGGTAGTCCATTACTGCCTAGGGGGCAACCTTAAGGACAGTACATCCCTACGAGACAGTATTTTCCTCAAGGTCAACCCCAATACGAATATGTACCTCAGTTTCAATATGTACCTCAAGGTCAGTACCAGCCGCAAGGTCAGCACCAACTGCAAGGTCAGTACCAACCTCAAGGTCAATACCAAACTCAAGGTTTCCAACCACCTTCAAGTCAATCATTTGTTCCAGGAACGAGAAATGTACCGTATAATTATCAACCTTACACTCAACCTGGTTTTGTTCCTCAATATGCTCAACCTGTTATGGGTCCATACCCCAGAATGAACGTGGTGTGGGATCAACAGACTTCGCAACCCAGTGTTCAGTTGTCATCTCAATCTGGACAACCTTTGGTTTCTGGTTCACCCCAGCAACCTACCCAACCTACTACTCAAACTTCTACACTTGGGGTAGTTCATCAGCCTGGGCCTAGTTCACCTCGAACTCCGCCCCAAATGTCTATTGCAACTACTACGACCTCTGTTCAATTGACCCCACCCATTTTTGGAGTATCAGCAGCTCCAGTTTCTACTGCTCCTATATCAACTCCTCAGGCCTCTTTACCTCAGTTCGGACCTACAATCCCGACTTTGGTTTCAATGCCTGTAGGACAACTTGGGCCTAGTACGATTGTCACAAGTCAACCCCAATTTACTTATCAACCGTACCAGGGACAGTACCAATTCGGTCCTATTGTGCAAAGCCCAGCTTATCAGTATCAACCCTACCCTGGGTATACTTATCAAAAACCTCAACAACCTCGGTATGGTCTTGTTAATCCTATTTTTCTAGAAGGATATAATAAACAAAATGCAAATCCGATTCCAAGTTATCCTGGATATCCTCCTCCTGGGGCTAGTCTTATGACATGAAGTTTTCGAGATCCAAACCATCAGTTACCGTTTATAGCAACTTTGGATTTACCTGACTTGTCGCGCCTTACAAACGATCCCATTAATTATCTTTCGTTTTGGTCGCCAATGCTAAATAAGCTGCCCAGTGATATACCCAAGTTTGAGGGGAGGTAAGGAGAAGATCCGTCTAATCATGTGATGACTTATCATCTCTGGCATGCATTGAATTCCATTATAGATGATTCAATTCATCTTCATCTTTTTCAACACACTTTGATTAGCCTTGCAGCTAGGTGGTACATTGATTTGCCACGAGGTTCTTTTTACAATTTTAGTCAGTTAGCCATTTCCTTCCTTACTCATTTTCAGCTGCCAATCCGATATGACAATGGAACGAAATTATTAACTTCAATAAAATAGTCAACATCCACATATATTTCAGACCATATTCATGAATGGCAACGTCAACGTCGTTTAGTGAAAGTTTTTATCCCGAACCAAATTTTGGCAGAATGGTTTTTAAAATAATTATTACCTAAAATAACTGAAGATGTAGCCAAGGCAAGAGTAGTTACCAAAGAGAAAGTAGTTGCTCAAGCTCAGTACCTTGACTTAGTTTATATGGAGTTTGTTACTTTACACAAGAAAAACCCAGACCTTCTAAAAGAAAATCAAATAACTGCACCTCCCTGAGGGTCTCATGCCACTAACGGTATGATTGGTACTGTTAATACCAAAAGTAAGAAGAAATCCTCCAAGAATTCTTCTCCTATTATAACTTTACCAAATTCCCCGAAGGGAGAGTCTTCAACTGAAATTTCTACCGATGTCCATGTGGTAGTATCATGTACGGCCAAATCAAAATCTGGCGTTAAGAAGAAAGATAAGAAGAAGAATAAGAAAAACTCAAAAGAGATATCAGATAAACCTGAATCTACTGACGAGAAACGTAAACCTCACTATCCTTGTCTCATCTACGATGAGGAGCATTTTACAAGAGATTGTCCACATCGTCCTGAGGTTGCAAAAATCTTCAAAGGTTCTCAAACACCTGCTGTTTTGAAGGATCCTTTTCCGAGTCAAGACAGTAAGATGATAGGTTCTTCCTCAAATTCCTCAGAGAAACCCATAATGATGATGTCCCATGTAAGGATTGTGACGTGCTCGCAAGGTTATGGAAGTAAGAGTCCTATTGGTGGTAAGGAAGCGGAATCTTCTACTTCTAACCCATCAACCTCAGCTCTGTCTAGTTCCGATCCACTATAGATCGAGAAACCTATTCCAGACTTAGTAATCAAACTGCCTGCTAAGGGTATACTTTGAAAGTCAGCTTTCAATCCACATGCACGAGCTGCTCAAAACTATAAAATTGCTGAAAATTTAGCTGTTTCCCCTTCAGTAATGTCGGCTTTGGAGGTGCTACAATCTTGTCCAGCAAAACGTAAATTACTATTGTCGGCTATAGGAGCTGTTGATCTTTAGGACTCAAACCTCATAGTCTTTGATTTAGAAAATAGTACACCTCATTTACCTCATCAAATGGATTTCCAGATTCCAGTGTTAGTGAAAAACAGACCTTGCTTTAGGACTGTCATTGATGAGGGAGCTTCAACGTGTATTATGTCGATACAGTGTTGGGAAGACCTTGGTTATCCTACACTTAATCAATCCCTGATGATTATGAAGGGATTTGATGGCTGAGGGTTTCATCCTTATGGCATTTTGTAGGACTTACATATAGGAGTTGAAGGAAAAATTGTTAATCTATATGTGGAGGTGGTTGATGCCCCTCTGGATAACAACCTTCTTTTGGGTCGTAGCTGGTCTTACACCATGACTATTGTTGTTTCATCGGTCTTTAGGCTTACTAAGTTTCCATATAATGGAACGATCATTACAATAGATCAGTTAACTTACTTTTTGTCTGACCCATCCTCTGATGAGGGTATTCAACATGTTGGTAAAACTGCTATCCCTTATAAGGATGTTGGGGTAGGATTAGTTAAAGATTCTGGTTTACTAGAAACTTTTTCATTTCTTCCTCCCAACGTACCATCTCCTTTCATGAATATTCATATGATTTCATCAGCATCCATTGTTCTTAACGATCCTTGGATCGTTCCATTCGATTCCAAGGTGGACCCTTTTGGTGATGCCACGCCTTTGAGTCCCTCTGAAGTTGCTTATCACGTTGTACAGTCCTTTTCCGACTCAAGTTCAACCAATCTTGATCTAGTGAATGTGATCCATAGAGAATCACTTCCAATCTCAACCTCAGATTCAACAACCTTTTCTGAAACTGTTAACACCAATGAGCAGATTTGGGAACTTTTGTCTATTGATGCATTACCATGGGAAGGTCTTCATCATTCATCTTCGTTTTTACCTGAGATTGATCATTTTGAGAATTATTTTTCATCTATTTTTACTGCTGAATATGTCAAAGAACCGCAAAATCCATTGAAATATCATGATTCTGAACAAAATTTAGCAAATATTTCTCGAATGGTTCCTATCGACATTTCAATCAAACCTGGGATTATTGAAAACGTTCACATAGGTGCTTCTTGTACGAACACTGAAGTCAAAACATATAAAGCCCTATTTCAAGAATTTTGTGACGAGTTTGCCTGGTCCTATGAGGAAATGCTAGGAATTGATCCTTCAATTGTTGTTCATGAGATCAAAACTTACCTGGATTCTAAACCTGTCTGGCAACATTTGCGTCAGATACACCCACGAAAACTTGCTGCCATCAAAATAGAAGTTGAGAAATTACTTAAAGCATGTTTCATTTATCCAATTCCTTTAACGGATTGGGTATTGAATATTGCTCCGATTACTAAAAAAGAAGGGGCAATAAGAATATGTATTGACTATAGGGATATCAATCGTCCTTGGCCCAAGGAAAATTATCCAACATCCTATATCGATCAAATTATTGATGATTGTGCCTACAATGAAATTTTCTCCTTTATGGATGGCTTTTCTGGTTATAATCAAATTAACATTCTACCTGCCGATCAACCAAAAGCGGAATTCATTTGTCCATGGGGGAATTTTTCTTATTGCAAGTTACCTTTTGGATTGAAGAATGCCGGCATAACTTTTCAAAGTCCTATGTCTTATACATTTCATGACATCACGCACATTGTGCAACCTTATCTCGATGATTTACCTACCCATTCTTTACATAGAGCCAACCATCTCACTCATTTACGAGCAATTTTTATGAGATGTAGGCATTGTCGGATTAGGCTGAATCCACACAAGTGTGTTTTTTGTATAGAAATGGGTCGTTTACTGGGATTTGTTGTATCCAAAGCCGACATTCATGTAGGTCCTTTGAAGGTCGAAGCCATCATCAAATGACCACCTCCTTCGACTCTTCGCATACTCTAGAGTTTGCAAGGGAAAGAAAACATTTTACGTCATTTCATTCCTAACTACACCTAGATTACAAAAGGTTTCACCAGGTTGTTTAAACAAAAAATTCCATTCTTTTGGGATGAGATAGCTGACAAATCTTTCGATGCACCTAAACACGTGTTGATCCATGCACCGTTATTGCATCCTCCCAACTACAACCAGGATTACTTCTTGTACCTCGTTGCTTCCAATTCCACCATAGGGACTCTGACTTCGGCTGAGTTACAATATTCACATGTGGAGAAACTGTCCTTGGTAGCAGTACAAGTTGTTCAACAATTTTGTCAATACATTTTGTTACGCAAAACCACAATCATTTCTGACTGTAACCCTATGCAATACATTTTGACTAAACAATTTCTAGGGGGAAAGTATTCCAAATGGATTGTCATCCTGCAGGAATTTGACTTGGAATTTGAAAAGGCCAAGTCAAAGAAGTCTTTGGTTTTTGCAGAATTGATGTGTGACTTCCCTCGTGTTGATCCCAAAAATGTGGCGGAAGAACCCATGGCGGATGAATCCTTTTTCCTTATCAGAACTGTTGATCCATGGTATGGAGATATCATTGTCTATCTCCAAACCCAATCTTTTCAGCCTGACATCTCATGATCTCAATGTCAGAAAATATGCTTCCAATCCCAACCTTACACTATTATTGGAGATACTCTTTATCGTCGTGGGGTGGATTCTGTTTTCCCTCGTTGTCTCACTCATGACGAGGCTAAAAAGGTTCTTAATGACTGTCACTTTGGAGCGTGTGGTAGTCATATGTCTGGGTATGCCACAACCCAAAATATCTTCCACGCTGGCTATTTTTGGCCGTCCTTATTCAAAGATTGTATCACTGTAGTCCAGAAATGGCACAATTGCCAAATTTTTTATCGTAAGATGCGTGCTCCCCCTGCTCCTCTCCACCCTATAATTGTTATAGGTTCATTCGCAAAATGGGGTATCGATTTTATTACATGTAACCCTCACTCGGCTGGGGGGCATGCGTATATCATCCTTGCGGTAGCTTATTTTACCAAGTGGGCCGAGGTGATGCCTACATTTTCGGCAAATCGAAAAACTGCGGCGATTTTCATTTTCAATCATATAATTGCTAGGTTTGGTGCTCCTCAAGTGATTATCACTAACCATGGGAGTCATTTTCGAAATATCATGATGCTGAAATAATAGATCAGCTTCGCCTACGTCACGATATTTCCACTCCATATTACTCATAGGCAAATGGTCTAGTTGAAGCAATCAACAAAGTTCTAGTCACCATGATCTGACGAATCATTGGGATTCATAGGTCGAATTGGCATAACATGTTATTTTCAACGCTTTGGGAATACCAAACCTCAGTCAAAACATCAACAGGTTTTACTCCCTGTCAACTGGTTTACGATTTAGACGCAGTACTGCCCATTGAATGTGAAATCCCGTCATTACAAATTTCCGTACAATTATTACCAGCCACTTCCGAAGAGGAAAAACGTTTATTATGCTTAGCTCAATTAGATGAGAATCGACATGATGCTGCATTAGCTATCGAAACTCATGCCAAAAGAATTAAAGGTCAATATGATCGGAATGTTACACCCCATAATTATTTGGAAGGAGACATAGTCTTACTTTACAATCAAGCAAACGATAAGCTAGGGGCTAGCAAATTTGTACCCATGCGGCATGGTCCATATATTGTTAGGCGAAAGCTGGCAAAAGGGGCCTATAAATTACAAGATTTTGACGGTGTCTCTTTAAGTAAACCTAGGAATGGGCTTTATCTAAAGCGATATTGTTCTTAAAAGATTAGTGTGGAGATTTTTTAGACTAGTTTCTTTCTAAGTTTTCTGTGTTTTTAGATTAGGAATGCGTGCTTTACTTCAGAGAGTGTTTTTCATCATTATTCCTGCTTATCTTGGTTTTACTGTTGATATTGCAGATGTTGACGCCTCTCCAAGCATACATCGGTTTTGTTGATGGCGCTTGTCATAGTACATGGAACATCTCTTTCGCAGCTTGGGTTATCTATTTTCCCTCTGACGAGTTAGTATCTATGCATGGGGTAAGCCTCGATCAAACAACAAACAACATTGTAGAATACAGTGCAGTGATTGAGTTATTGTCTGAATCCATTTCATTTGAAATTCGGAGTTTGATTGTTAGATTAGATTCATAACTCATTGTATTACAACTTAATAGAGTTTATGCCATTAGAAATTTAGTGTTATTACTATTATTTTTGAGAGTCCATCTCTTGGAATGAGAATTTGATTACATCGAATATCAGCACATTCCAAGATATTTAAATACATTAGCAGATCTAGTTGCTTCTTGAATGTTAAATAGACATTTGCATTAAATCAAATAGTAAATTTCAAAACATCCCATAACATGTTTTGCAAGATAACCAATAAGAGTAATATAGAATAGCATAGAAGTCTTTCAAAATATACATCGTCTTCGATCATAGGTTGAAAAACACCTGATGATCAACAAAAATGATAGCACAAAAAGTCAAAAAATGAGTCTACAAGGCAATCATCCTATCACTGGTGATGATAATGATAAGACACCATTGCTCAGGCCACCCTACAAAGGAACCTCCTAAAATGTCCCGGGACCCCAATCACATAGCGCTATAGCCTAAGAGGAATGTCATCTATGCTGGTGTCCAGAAAATATGCTGTCAAGCACTCTAGATGACCCTCCAATTCGGCCAAGGTATCTGTTGATTGGTCCTATGGGGATGGTCCTACAAAAGCTAGCTATCTTTGATCGTAAGGCTAGAGAGCAGCTGGTCGCCGTGGACCCACATTTGCATTTTACTATTAGTTTTGGGACTATTTAAAAACAAAAAAAGATATATATAATTTAAATGTTAAAAACAATTTTACCTCTCTCATCCCATTGCTCTCCTAGTGGAAGAGCCATGTCAGGATCACCACGATAATCCATCCCAACATATGGAAAATACTGAATCACAAAGATTTGGTTCTCTAACCAACGAAAATACTCGGGTGAGAATCGAACAACCTCGGTGCCCTCCTCAGGATGGCGGGCCATGACTACAACCCAACGCATAACCCTACGATGTCAGGGAAGTCCAGCCCCAATGGTAAGTTGTTGTGGAACCAACATAGGTACCCTCTATAGGGCAAAGCTCACAACTAAATAACCATATCCAAAGTTCTTTAGGTTTCCATTATTTTCCCTAGTCAATTGGCCCTTCACGTTGGCCAATACAGCATCGTATCAGTTGAAGATGGTGCCTCGGAAGTAGTATACTGCCATGCGCATCTGGGAACCGGTAGCTGGATGCAATGTTGCACTCCCGTAGAGTCTGGTGATAGCAAATGTGATCGCTTTTAGTTTAGGATGGGAGATGGTTTTAACGTCTATCCGATTGTCCGCAGTTTGGTTATTACAAAACTCTAGTCAGAGACTACCGATAGATTGGCCACCTGGCCTAGATCCGAACAGAGATAACTCCTCGCCTCTCTTGGGAAAGCCAGTCAAGAAGTATATGTCTTCCGGCTCGATTTCGAGCCGGTTGCCACTAATAATGAAGCATTGGTCCTGCGTGCTCCACCTGTCTACCAGCCATTGTAGAAAGTCTACATGTTCCCTCATGCTCGGTATGGTCCAAAATTTAAATAGCTCGCATGCTCTCAATGACTGTAATGAAGGTAGATGGAGTAATTCAGCTTGATCCACATCCTCATGCTCTCTTTCCTGTCAAACAAGCATCTTGTGTACCTACATTGCAAAATAGGTGGCTTAGAACATTTTAATTCAAAATCTATGGGGCAAAAATGAAGAAATTAGGGTTTTAAATTCGCGTTCTGTGGGGTTCACACCCATCCTTTTAAAGACAGTGCATAGTTGCACACTTCTTCTTAACAACAGGTGCGACATCTCAACTTTTCCCTGTGCACAGAAAAATCGAGGTGCGCAGGGGCCACATGGCGGACCTGCACAACTGCCGTAAGTGATTTTTTGCCCAAATTTTCTTCTAAAAATCAACTTTTAAAGCCTAAAACAAAATTTTAAACGAATGAAATGCAAGTCATGGATGATGTGAATTACCTGGAGAAGATGGTTCTTGATTCCAACAGTTGGATTTTCCGCAATCTCCACAAGAATTTTTCTTACCAAAAGCTCTTACTTTTTACTCCAAAGCCAAACGGTAAAAATGAACTTGTAAAAGCCCTTTTTATAAGATTTTTTGAATAAATAAATTTAATTTATTTATTTTTTACTTTGAAAAGGTCACTTTTGGTACATTTTTATTATTTTAAAAATAGATATGAATAATGTTTGTAGTTTTTGTGCAGAATATTGGGAATTCGGAGAGAATTGGTCATTTTCAAGAAAAACACATAGGAATCCTCTTTAAGCTTTTTTCTGACTCGTAAAATATGAAAATATTTCCGAGTTTTTCTTTTTAGACTCGTTAAAACAGAATTAAAAGGATGGTCCACTTAAAGCTCTTTTCTGACCATATAAACATAAAAAGATTGTCAGACTTTTTGTCGTTTCAAGTTCAATATTGGTAATAAAACAACATGTCTTTGATCACTTTTTTACTTTTTCAGATTGAAGGCACTAATTACGAAAAGTGCTCTTTGATCGTAATGGTCAAGTGGTTCTCTAAATTATTATTTTATACTTTTTCGGGCTTGGGAGACACAAATTTACGAAAAAGGACAACCATGGAGTTTTCTTAAGTTTTTCTTCTGACTCCCTAAAAATTGAAAAACGCCGAGTTTTCTCCTATACTGGACTTGGTAAAAATAACAGTAAAGGACCTATTCAATTACAAACAGGAGCGAACCACTCCTTCTTAGGGTTCGAATCTAAACTAAGTTGGACTCATCCAAAGGATGAGCTTATAACCAAGCAAATGTTATCCTCCTCAAGCTTGTCAAAAATAAAGAGGTACTTGCCAGAAATGGTGGGGGAAAGAGAGAAAAATGAACCTCTTTGTTGTACTTTTTGTTTGAAAAGCTTTCCATCACTCTTGAACACGACACCTTTATTCACCTGGGTTGGGAAATTCTTTACCTAACTATTAATCAAGCCACATTGAAAGTCTTCAGCTTGTTTCCGAGTATTAGCTTTGGGTCAATTGTCACTAAGCCATCTGTAGTGTCGTTATTTGTTCAAGAGGTCTGTGCAAATAAACCATTCACCTACAAAATATCTATCATCCATAATTGACCATCCCTGAGTTAGTTCTTGCCTAATATATTTCTTTTGACTTGATCTATGATTTTTTGTTATGGGTTTGCCTATGATGAATCGCTTTCTATCGACTCTGGCTCATTATCTAGAAAGATGATCTAGAAATTGTCAGTACCTTGGAATTTGCATGCCTCAATGGCAATTTTCTCGCCTTTGATGACAAGTTGCATCATTAACCTTCGATCAAAGGATTCCGTGACGTGTTCGACATCGACTCATTCATTCACATTTCATGGACTGCACTAAGTACTTTAAGGGCCATTGACATTAATGGTGGTTCCTCTCACACTTGTTAACAGTTTACATCATTGACTGGTGATCAAGTGGCTTCTACCATGTTCAACCTCGACACATTCATTCACATGGATAGAATCGTACTAGTTCGAGAGTTAGAAATGAAGACCCTGGATCTACTTTCTAGCATCTAGGCTGCAAGGAATTTTGTTATCATTATATATTGGACTATTTATAAATAGATGGTTGCACCCATACTGTGTCCATATGTTTCTACTTGTTATGTAATACAAAATCAATGCTGTATCAGAACAGTTTTAGATAGTTCTTATTCAGTTTTGATCTGAGTATGGGAATGCCTACCTCAACGATGATATTTTCACATGTATATATTTTGTTGAATTTTTTTACAGGTTCCGACCGGGGTATCCATAGGAAGATCCCTGAAATGATAAATTCCTTCACTCTTCTTAGATGATCAAAAATTATCCTCATCTATTACAGACTTTGCACTTTAGGGGGAAATATGTTACACAAAAAATTGTCACCATGACTTTCTACAGTTTGTGTGAGTCCGTCACCACTCATACATACCTCCTTTGCAAGTCTTAAGCCTTAGCTCTCCATGTCAAGCCTTGAAAATGGGAGAAAGACCTTAAAAATATCTCAAATCCTAGTTTCGCACTTTCTCCTAGCATTGCCTACAGTACTGCACCCAACATTCATGTCCCTTGCAAATCTGACCACTCAGTCTGTTAAGTGATGGGTGTGAACCCCTGTAAAAGTTAAAAAGGTGCGAGTTCACTCTTAAAAACTCACCTTGGGTCACTTCTGGATGCTTCTAGAAGGAATATTACGCTAGCAAGTCTGCTTCACCTTGGTTCATCCATTCCATAACTAAGCGAGCTAACTCCATGATATGAGGTGCTTATCCCATTGAAGGAGGAACTTATCCCTTTAATTGTGGACCTGTAACTTTCTCCATTTGCACTATAAATTTAGGCATTGGGCTGGTTGTAGGGGAGTTTGAAAGTTGAAGATTCTTGAGGGTAAATGCTGTTGGAAATTAGACTTCCTTTTTGAGCTTGTGAGAGGAGAGATCACATACCTTTCATTTCATTTGGGAAGTGAGTGAGACTTTTCAAAGTAGAGGAGATTCTTGCTGGACCCTGGAAAGAGCTTTTGCAACATCAAGGCAAAGGTTGTAAGCTTCTTTTATTCATAAAGTTAATACAATCAAGTTTTTCTTTCTCAATGAACTATCTCTAATGGTTTATTTTATGAGCTCCTTGATCTTCATAATGAACATGTTTTATTATAGTATCTGATGTGTGTTTGTTTATGTATGCAGGTTATTGAAATGGAATTGCTTGAAGCTGTTGAAACAAAGCTACCACAAACAAGCGTTGGACCGAGGTAGGGTCTGTTACACCTCTTAGTTTTCATTTATGAATTGAAACATGTTTAGAGAAAAGTAGATTTGTTTGTGCTGCTTGTTGCTAGATATCATTCGATACTAGGGAGATCGGTCTTGTCCGCAAGAACGATTTATTCGGCCAACAGAGGGATCAATATCTCAGGAAAATGAGACATATTTACTTGAGGAGTACTCTCTTCCTTTTCCTCTTCAAGCTCCTTAGGTGGAGATGGAGGTTGGTTATCTGGAAGCACTCTTCTACACCTGAGGTTGATTTCTTGAATCTCCATCACATAGGTAGGGTAAGATGTCTCTCCACTGTAGACATATTGTTCCTTCTTATTATTCAGGTTTACTGGGTGGACCAGGATGAGTGAGTAGATTAAGGTAGAGGCAATAAAGTAGGAGGTTGGTTGAGTTGAGGCCTCCAACCTTGTGATGGATTATTCCATCGAGGTTGTGGAAAAGTGTATGGTTGAAATGATTGATTGAAAGGTTGGGGAGGATAATGAGGTGCATAAGGCCAAGAAGGAGGTGTGGGCCATGATGGATGAATGGAAGAGTTCCAAGGTGGAAAGGATTCATTCTGGTTGGGATGGTAATAGGAGTAGTATGTATCTTACATGCCCTATGGTATGGCCAAGGTCCTTGATGCCTCCTTTGATTGATGAAAGAAAGTTGCTCAGCACCACATTCTACCCCTTGGTATACATCTTTCAATCCAGGAAGAGAAGGGCTCTTATATGTGGCATGGGTTTCCTCACATACTGAGTAGACCTCTATAACATTTAATGGACACTCATTTATGGGGTGACTCCTAGTGCATTTAGGGAAAAATATAGCTAAGGCCCTCTCTGATTCCTCTTTTCTCCTCTTCATCTTCATGGTATCCATTTGTAGAGAAAAGGTATGAAATATTTCACTCTTAAATTTCTCTAACATGTTTAAAATTTCAATCTTGATGGATGATGTGGAGGGAGTGGAAACGAGCAAAGCTTGACTAGCCTACCTTTCTTCCTAGTAGCCCTAGAATTATTTTTGAACATTGTGTTGATGTCTATATAGGGTAATTGGTAGATGTCTCCCCCAGTTAGCATGTTGAGGGTTTCTAGCATGTCCTCCCTAATTCCTCGAGGAAGGAATAGCTTGAGTGATTCACGGACAATGGTAAATATGACCCTCCTATAACTGAGACAGAATCTTTCTCATAGCCTTCTAGGGATTCGTCAAGTCCAAGGGTCATTCTAAAGGTTTCCTCTTTGGTTTCTTTGGACCTATAATAGTCCCTTTACTTGTTGTTAAAGATTTGTTGCATTTGAGCCCAGATAGTGATGATATCCCTAAGTAGATCCATGAACTAGTGGAAGGCTACATTATTAAGGCTAGACGGGAACAACTTCAGCTTCTCGTCACTAGAGGTATAGTCATAAGTCCTATAGGAAAAAAAATGGCGGGTTTATATTCTTCATCCTAGTATCTCCATTAGTTTCCCTCATAGAGAAAACCTCCTCATTCTTCTTTTCAACCATGGTGTGGGTATGTTGAATGAGTTATTATTCCCCAATAGTTTCTTCAAATATCTCAAGTTGTTCATCTAAGGGGTCTTCTAACTCCCATGTAGCCTGAGAGGGAGGTTGACAGTCACCAAAGAAGAGTGAAGGTTTCATGTTTGAGGGTGTGGGGGTGTTTGGAAAGAATATTCCTAGAGTGTCTCTTATCCTACAAGGCATGAAATAAACATTTTCTTCTTTGATATGATTTTTTCAAAACTGAATGAAAAATAGAAAGAAAAGTAGAAACAACATCTACCTAGGCACCTCATCGGCAACAACACCAAAAAGTGTTGAGCCCTGGTATTGTGCCAAGAATATTACAACTCCCAGAGGCTCCTCAACTCTATTTATTAACTTAGGGTTTGTATAAAATTCCATATTACAGTGCTATATACGTAGTATATGAAATTCTACTCATGCCACCCTCAACTAGGTCACTTGATCATTGGCACTACAAGACCATTTTTCTACTGAACTGGGGAAAATTGGCTGCTAAAAGGATGATTCAAAAGCTAGTCCTAGTGCAAAAAATGTAAATGTTGTTCAAATCTAACTTGTAAATGCTACTGAATCAATCCATGAGAGAACACAAGAATCATGTTAACTATAGAAATGAAAGCTACACTAATTTCAATCAACCATCTAGCTATAAAATTCTAATGAAAATAGAACATTATTCTACCAATTCACAATTCAAGAATTCATGCATCATTTATCTATTTCACAATTGCAGATTAAGTAATGTCCTAATTTTCAAATCTGTAATGAAGAAACTAATTCTATTTTCCTCTTGTAGTAGAGGAAAATGAATGGAGGTAATGGCCTAGGTGGTACCTTTGATCATGAAGTCCAAGATGGGGGGTTAACCTACTCCTATAATAAGATACACTCGCATTTTTGTTCAAAACAGTGGAAAAATAGGTTGTTACAAGTGTGCTACAAGAAGTTCCTATGGGATTCTTCTGCTGCTACAAAAAGTCTTCAAATTTGACATGAAGTTTTCCGAGAGGATTTGGAGAGTAAGGATGATGGGATAAAGTGATGGAAAGATGGATGAAGGTTGTAGGAAATGTATGCAAGGTGACCAACACCCCTAGCCAAACCCAACATTTTAGGAAGGTCAAATTTGGGCTAAGAGGGATACTCATGGTGACCTAAAAATAGAGATCAAGAAAATTGGTTGGAATTAATCAAAAGAGAATGGATAATTCCTAGATGGAGGTGGTGAGAAGATCCAGTTCCTACAAATTCAATACTACTACAACTTCACATGCACCTATTCCTCTTTTTAATTTTCAAAATATTACAATCAATGGTGGAAAATATGATTTGAATTTGGACATTATCTAACTAATGGTAAGAACTTGATCTATGCAATGAATTAACGTCTAAGCTACAACAATCATATGTAAAGAAATATAACAAATGTAGACTTTTCCAAGAAATAATAAACAAGTTATCACCCAATGTTTTTGGGCTATGATTGTGGAGTCTGCTAATCATGCCCCATGAGAGAGATGATATAGAGGACACAACCACAAACTTTTTGAGGAACTCTACTCTACTGAAATGCAACAACTAATAAAAAATTCGAAGATAAAATAAGTATAAATAGATAAGGTAGAGGTAAGCTACTGGGGTTGGGGCCAAACCCAAGGGCTTCATCCCTTTCGACTAAGTCAGTGATGGATAAAAATGAAACTTCTAATTATCATTGTAGAGATGTCAAATACATCATCAAAAATAGCAATCACAAGTGCTTGATCTCAATTGCCTCTTAACTACAACAAAAGTTCTACTAATAATGAGTTCCTTAGCATGTTTGTTTATGCAGAAGGGTAGCTACCAATAGCTCCCTAGAAAAAAGAGATGTCTATCTCTGAAAATCATTAAAAATGGGTGTAGATCTTCCTTGAAGTGCATTAGATTGGCTGCCAATGACCTCAACCTGCTTGGCTGCTAATGATCCAGAGTTGATGAGGGATAGAGTCGTGATCTTTGACTGATTGGAGAAGTTAAGGATGAGGATAGCCTCCTAGAATAACTCCTTGTTGTCTACTCCAAGCAACTGCACTCAAACTATCTCAAAATTTCTCCAATTCTTGTATTTAATACATATTAGGCAACATGACATAGCAACACATCTTTTACTCCTCACAATAAGCATAATATAACAAAATCTGTAAATAAATGTGACAAGAGATGATTTTAAAGCTAGAGGAAGGTATTGTGATCCTTATGATATACCTATTGATGAGCCTCATCACCAAACTCATGATTTTCCTTGATGTATTATAACCCTCTTGAAAACATGGGAATGGATCTTGGAGGTAGAGATACCTTGTATATGCTTTAATTCAGTATGTCGGAGAAACTACCTCATTTTGCAAAATTAGGGCTTATTATTTAAAAGATTTAATTTCACCATCATGTTTTCTATCCTCAAAAAATAGATTAGGTGTACTTTCATCACAAATATAGTATTTTTCCTTCCTTTACTAAAAGTATCATATGTTTAAATTCTATCTTTCTTTCAACAAGTTCTTTCCTAGAATTTCAATTTTCCTGTATCATATAAAAGTGAACTTGGTCACTGTACATCTAGATTTCATTCCAACATTTCCACCTACATAAAAGTCACCAAAAGGAATAAATAGTTCCTCTTGCACATACAATACTAACCCCTTTTATGTTTGTATGAACTGAGGGATGAGAATTAAATATGAAACCATTGGGCATTGCAACATTGTTTCTACAATACTAAGGGCCGAGACCTTTTCGCTCCATTATCAGGGAAGTTTCAAAGCATATATAGATTGAGTTGATCTACTTTTTTTTTTCATTTCATTTCATGAAAAAAGGGAGAAAAACACATTAGCATCTTATTTAAAAAAAAAAATAGAGGAAAATAAGAAATACCTTATTTTTTAGTATGCCTCAAAGAATTAGGGATAGAACATGAAAAATCATTCCAAAAACCTCCACTTCCATTACCAGTTAGCCTCTTTTGTTGAATATGAGCCTCCTACCTTGTTCACATGGACCTTTGAGGCCCTTTTCAATGAGAAAGTGACGATTTTTTAGGAGCTTGTAGAAGGAGAAAGAGCTTCACACCTCGCAAATGCTATGGCTAATGATCGACAATGAGAAGTGTCAATATTTTGCATTAGAGAAACATATGGAGAGGATAAAATGAAAACCATTAATCCATTTATCCTCCCACACTTATATTGTTTGGTCATGAAATCTAGGTCTTAATACTTTCATGTTTGAGTTTTCTATAGAATGCAAGACTTGAGTTCCATCCACACTATTCAGCTTCATGGAGATTAATATAGAGGTGACATTGGCTACTACCCCCATGCACACACTCATGTGAATTAACCTCTATTTGTTGTATGATGTTCCTTATTCTATAGAATTTGATATGGTGATTTCAGTTGGTAAAATTTTTAGATAGCCATGTGTGGTAGCGAATACAACCACCCTCCAAAATTTTTCCTTAGATTTGTTTTGGAGCCTCCGTACCAAGATTTCATAGCAGCATGTCTTGTTTCATCAATTACATAGGATTAAGTATTTTTCTTGCAGAATGAAAACTTGTCCATTAAAGGTTGTTCCATTCCCCTCATAGGTTGTTCTTCTGGACTTGGTCCAGCTGCAAGTTTAGAAAATCCCCCTAGAAATCGTGCAATTCTATCTGGCACCCTGTTGGGCTCCAAAATTGTGCAAATCTGCTAGGAAACCTTCACCTAGAAAATGGCACAATTCCTCCCAGCAGGGCTCCTCAGCCTAGAAATTACAAAATCTTGGGCAACCGTTATCTATTATGACCAAAAATTTTGCAATCCCTCTGGGCAGCTAGCCCAGCTCCCTCCTAGAAATGTGCATTTCCCCCCCTAGCTGAGCAGACTGTTGCATGTGCAATTGAGTTGACTGGTTCCATCTGGGACCAAGAAAAATTGATTTGCATGCATGGCCTTCTCCTCCCAAGGAAGCTTGCAAAGGCATTGCTTGTTTCGGGGAAATATTTTTAGCGGCTAGAGGTAACATGCAAAGATCATTTCAGAAACCTCCCATGAACTGTTTCTTTCCCCTATATTTGTGTCATTTATGTCGCAACCTCGATTTTATATAAAGTCATCAACAGACACTACAGAGCTCATTCCTCACATTGATCTTACAACTCTGACATGCCACATTGCATCTAGTAGTCGTCGGTACATTTAGCTCAGCATTTTTGGGGTTATCCCACTTTTCATGTTTCGTATTGCATTTCTGGCACTTTATGTGTTTCACTTCGTATGAATTTTGTCTATCTGAGCTCAGTGATCTCTTTATATCATTTTGATACATACTAGCTTGGACTAGCACCATTTCAGTTTTCATTAACATCTCACTGCTATCACATGCATGACATTGTTTTTCACGAACGGTTACCCATTCGACGACTCGCCTTATCCGCATGCATGTTGTTCCATTTTCTGAAGCTTTCATTCACTGTTTTCATGCATGATCATTCACCTATTCTTACACTCATTATCACCATGCATTAACATTCACATTCACTTTCAGTTGCATGTTGGTGGGTCTTGGTAATCTTGGCCTAGACTGTCCCTCACTTAGACAAAATTGCCCAATCTTGAGAGTGAAGGCTTTGTATTCCTCTCAAGAAATGCACATTTATGCCCAATGACTATCTTTCAGTATTGAATTGTAAAATTTTGAGGGAGATTGACTATTGGTCCAAAAAATTACGCAATGCAATCACTGAGCCTACAACCATTTCAAGCTAAGATTGTGCATTGTGCAATTCTAGCAGTCAGCAGCCAGCCTAGATTTCACATTGCACAATTCCAGCATCTATCCATGCCTCCCAGAAAACCGAGACTACCTTTTTCACAAGTCTCCCAACCAGTCTCCCAGCCTCCCAGAAGAAATGGTCCAACCTTCATGACCAGTCACATAGGTATGTTGCAAGCTAGTTCTTAATTTCATTTTGGTTTTCAATTAACAAATTTCTTTCCATGTGTGTTTCCATTTCTCTAGGTATCCCAGTTTTTCATCTGCCTCTTAGTAGCACATATACAATTGTTTCGAAGAGAGCAGAGTCGAAGACACCATTCATAGCACACTTGAGGATCCAATTGATCAATTTTCTACAAACTTTCTTACCCACGAAGACATCAAGTTGTTCATAGACAAGGACATTTGTATATGATGGAAGCAACATCAAATTAAGTAGCACCATCAACAGTAGTTGAAGGTAACATATCACATGCATTGAATGCGAGAGGAAGGTTGTTCACAACACATAGGCTGAACAAAGTTGCAAACTCAATCAGATCCACTTGTGATGAAAGAAACTTTGGATACTCGGGCTATGAGTTGATGGCATGACATGAAGATCATGGGAAGTAAGAGCATGGGAGATAGAAGGAGTTGCATGTGCTCAAGGACAAACTCAAGGAAGAACAAGAGCTGCATAGACAAGATAATGAGTTACAATAGGAATAGGTAAAGTAGGGGGTGCAACATGCATAGGTGGATGAAACTTCGCCCGCACAAGTTATAGAATTATCACAATGGTTGGCACGGAGTAGACATGGTGAGTGGTGTTGTTGATCACATGCAAGTGAATTCAACATAATGCATGTCATTGTGTGCATGCATGTGAATTAACCCTTTTGACACACTCATTGAGGCAAAGACAAGAAGCAAATCCAACTGGAGTT
This sequence comes from Pinus taeda, assembly GCA_000404065.3. Lineage (NCBI taxonomy): Eukaryota > Viridiplantae > Streptophyta > Pinopsida > Pinales > Pinaceae > Pinus > Pinus taeda. The sequence continues at coordinate 34,514 of APFE030757247.1, read as the reverse complement.
GAACATGTAGTTGACAGTTGATGTGCATGCCCACCAGCACACATTGGGAGATCAACACAGGCACTATTGCTTCAGTGTGTTTTCGTTTTGTCCACCCCCAAGAATACCATGAGCATGCTGGAAAATGAGATGGATGGAGGAGCCATACCATTGCACCCAGATGCAATGGAGGCAAGAGTTCGCTTCAACAAGCTGTCACCATGGACCACATGCACACCATCATGGATGACCAAGCTTGGCATCATCTCACTACATTCACCATCACAAGAATGTCGAAGAGTTGGTCTCACGACAACATACCGAGTGTGAGTGATGTCTTTCTTGGCTTTCTAAAGCTATTTTGTCTCACATGGGCACATGTGCATTGTAATGTAACATCTTGTCAAGTGGAAGCTCAAGCGTTGATAGTTGGATGTAACAGTCATAGAGTAGATGAAGGGTCATGAGGGTAGATGAACTGTCACAAAGGGGAATGTCAAGAGTCAACCCACCCTTTGCTATAAATAGAACATCATAACTCATTGTAAAGGCTTTTGGTTAGCCAAGCTTCTAATAAGACTATCTTGGAAAGATCTTGGATAGTATTGTAATGAGCCTTGACTTCTCCACTGCAGAGCTAGTATATCTCTTTAGAGGAGCAGATAGTTGTGGTTGTAATGTTTCACTATCAGAGTTAGTGGTTAGACATGGACGTATTTTATGACTGGAACTAACGCTTATTAATATAACAAAGCCAACATGGTTCATGCATATGTTGTATTGTACTCTATGCTATTTGGTTTACTTTAAATGATATATGTATTTGTTTTCTTACGCATGCATGTATGGACTTTTTTGTGTATGTATGTATGAACCTTTCTAAAATATGTTGTTAATTTAACCATCACTTTAGATTGCTAGCTAAATTTCCTTCCATGTTGGGATGCATCTTTTCTTGTGTGTTCCCTTCTTAACTCCGTGCTATCACAGATTTCCAAGGGGCGCACTCATCTCAACCTCCATGTGTTTGAACATCTTATGCACCTTACTTGGCTTGCGACAGCTATCATACCCTTGCTACCAATAGAGACATATTACTTGCCTCTATGTGAAATCATGGTCAAGGCATTACTATATGACCCGCTGTTGGGACTCCTACACCAAACGGTCTGAGGTCTAATTCGGAGTTCTTACCGGGGAGATCCCCTTACATGTTGGTGGGTCCATAATCGTCAAAATTTTGGTGCTAGAAGGAGCGTAGTTGACAAGTGGATCCCTCATCATCTATTTTGAATCTTCACTCATATATCATGGAGTTTTCTATAGTTATACATCCGAAATTCATGTCCAATAGACATATCTCTCACGTTGAGAGGGATTTTTGGGATCACTTGTCATAACTCATGTAAGATGGTGAAGGCAAAGTGGCCTGGCCTGAGCACTTAGATGAATTCTGTATGCTCATGCAAGACATGGAAGACTTTAATGAAATAGAGGTTTGTTCGCTTCTTGTATACACACTTGGTGACCACCCATCATAGTGGTGGAGCACACTACCTCGTTACTCCATGCACTCATTCAAGTAGTTCAACAATCTTATTGCATCTGCTTTCCATCATTTTGATCTTGAAGTGTTTGATAAAAAAAATTTAAAACAATGGAAGGCTTCGCATAAATCACCTATGGAATTTTTGGAGTGCTTCCATTAATTCATGTTTGAATCCTCGAAAAGTTACATGAAATTTTAGTATCTCATGGACAGATTCAAATACTACCTTTTCCAATCTGTCACTCCCAAGAAAAATTTCAACCTTAAACCCTACTTAGCATACCTCGGTGATGGAGCTACACAATCACAGACAAACACAGTCATTGTCACAAGTGATTGTCTGTTGTACAATCATCAAATAGCTCCACCATTGTAGAGTGATGTGGGAGATCATGCACCAACATCTTTTCAACCATCACATCCTCCTGACATTTCTCCTTCTAATTTTTTGCGCTGAATTGGTTGTGAGTCCCATACATTTCAACATGTATTTTGTACCTCAACCTCCATATTCAAACTAGGATAATCCTCTTGATGACACTACCTTGTGTTCTTCCATTCTAGACTTTGCACCTGTTTTGAATGAGGATCGATCTATCAACAGAGTTGGTGTTGCACAAAAAACATGCACTGACATTGACGAAGAGCATGACTGGGAGCTTGAACATCCATCGGTAGTAGAGGAACATCCATGTCTATCTGTACCTCCTCTATTTTTTCCTAAGCTCCTTGGTGATCCCACCATCCCTCATTTTTCATGTGTATCTTTTTCCACAGAAGCATCCATTGTTAATCATTCATATGACACACCATATGTTAGTCCATCATCTGACAACGGAGAGGACCAATCATTGTTTGAAAATCCACTTGATTTTCAATCTATCCTTTCCAGAAACGTAGAAGATGAACATTCTTGCTTCTCATCTACCCCTTTGTGTGATTCATCGAATCATGAGGATGTCAACCAACATCCCGTATTTTTTTATCTTAGTTGTCGTGATCTCTTCATGCCATCATCTGATCATGATGTTTATTCACTCTTTGTTAAAATTTCTAAGACAATAGTCTACAATGATCCATCGGTCAACGAAGATGAAACCCCCCAAAATGTCGAGGCACTTCAGCCTGAGCTGATGGTTATGTCAAGGCCTCACTGTCCTGAGGCTGGGTTCACTTCTGATCAGGAAATTGTTCAAACATCAAAGGCTCTTCATCACTCATCTATATGCATTGAAGATAAATCTAGCACTCAGATTTCACTTCCTCCACTTGAACTACATGATCGCACTGCTCATGCATTGGAGGAATCTTACTCAGCAAGGACACTTGTGCAATATAGTTGGTCTACCTTCCTCACGTATGCTTTCATATTAGAGTCAAGAGTGTACGTATCTTTAAAATCTACATGTAGTGTCATGCAACATCACAGTATGTCGACATACTACATGTCACGCACTTTCACTCATTTTTTTTTTTGTGGATGCTTGTAATCTCAGAGTGTGTTTGTCTTGATTGTTGTATATTTCACAGTTGTTGGTCCGTATGACCATGTTTCTGATGGACCATGTCTTCGCCAACATGGGTTAACCAACACGTCAGTGGCTACATTGGAAGTATCACTTCATGTTATCAGGCCCATGCATCTTTAGCTTAGGAGTAGGAGTAGTGTCTGCTTTCAGCTTGCTTGATTGAATGCTTGTTTGCTTTATTTATTTGCATGTTTTTTTGTCCTCTTGCTTGTTCACTTGCTCAGTTTTATTTTAATTTTACCTCTACTTTTTCTTTTTTTTTTGTTGATTTTTTTCTTGTTTTCATTCATAGGTTAGTTTCACATGAAACCACACATGACTCTAGAAACAAGCTGAGTAAAATACAAGATGCCTTGTGCAGCTATCACTACTTGGTTATCTTCCATCCTATGTCTGTATGAAGAACTTGTTACTTTGAGTCCACGATACGTCAATGGAAAATATGTATTGTTCGAAGTGAACCTTGGAGAAAACACAAAGCTTGCTCGCTAACTAGCGTCACCTACTCTAGTCGGTTGGCATTGGGTTAACCCTTCTCAGCTCAGTCAAGCAAAGAAAGGTGAGGGGGAAAACCTTAATAGGCATGTTAGAGGTATAGTAAAAAAATTCACTCTAGGAACAAACTCTTCTACTATCAATAAGTTAGGATCCCTCTTCCGCCTCTAAAATGAATAAGCACTGTGCACAATTACGAAAAAATGAAAAATGTAAAAAATGAAAAAAATGTAAAATGAATAAGGTGAAAGAAGAGAAAGACTTCCTACACAGTGAATTGATGCAAGTAACTTCGTTGGGGTACTGACCAGCCTCACTGGTAGCAGAGCCATGCTTGTGCTCATATGTGACTCCCCCAGGGTACTGTCATGGCGTGCTGGCAGTGGAGAAACACTAGAGATGAAACTAAGTCTCTAACGACTATACTACTTGTGCATCAATATACCCCTCAACCCCAATCGAAACAACTATATTTCCTTGGCTTGGAAGCTTTGTCAATTGACCAAGATCTTGGCAGATGCTACATCTTACAATCAATCTAGTGTAGAAACCAAGAGGAACTGAGAACTAGATAATACTTCTGTAGGTGTTAGACTTTCCTTGCACCAACAAGGTCCATTGAGAGAGCTCGATTTCTACCACTGTGTCACGAAGTGTTGTAGCAACTACAACCACCCTCCAAAATGTTTCCTTAGCTTCTTTCTAGAGACTCCCTACCAAACTTTCACAATAGCATGTTTTTCTTCATAAATTACATAAGATCTAATATTTTTCTTGTAGAATGATAGCCTGTCCATCAAAGCTTTTTCCATTCCCCTCATAGGCTGTTCATCTAGACTTGGTCTAGTTGTAGGATGATAGCTCCCTCGAGCAATTGCACAATTCTATATGGAAGCCTGTTGTGCTCAGTAATTGTTCATATCTATCAGCCAAGCTTCACCTAGAAAATTGCATAATTCCTCCCAGCAAGGCTTCTCAACGTAGAAATTGTGCAATCCTGAGCAGAGGCAACTACTCTACTCAGAAATTGTGCATCCCTCTAGGTAGGAAGCCCAATTCCCTCCCAGAAATGTGCATTTTTTCCTCCCAGTTGAGCAAAATTTTGCATGTGTAGTTGCATTGTCCAGTTCCCTATGGGACCAAGCAAAACTTATTTGCATCAATGGCCTAGTCTTCCCAAGGTAGCATGGAAAGGCATCCCTTGTTTCAGGGATCTATTTTTAGGAGCTTGGGGTTACATGCAAATATCATTTCAGAAACTTCCCACCAAGTGTCGCTTTCCCCTAGATTTGTAGCATGCACATTGCAACCTCAATTTTATCATAAATAATCAACTGGAATCTATAGAGCTCATTCCTCACATCTATCTTGTATCTTTGACATCCCACATTCCACATAGGAGTCATCAACACATTCATCTTAGTTGTCTTGGGTCAAGCATACTTTTGATGTTTCACATTGCGTTTCTGGCGCTTTTTGTGTTTCACTTCATATGAATGTGGTCTACCTAATTTCAGTGAGCGTTGGCTGTCATTTGGATACGTACTATCTTGTACTAGCACCATCTCATTTTTGGTTAACATCTCACTGTGGTCACATGCATGATATTGTTTTTCATGAAAGTTCGTCAATTCAACGAGTCACCTCACCCACATGCATGTTGTTCTATTTTCTGAATCTTACATTCAATGTTGGCATGAACTACCATTCACTTCTTCTTACACTCAATATCACCATACATTCAAATTCACATTTGCTTTTAGTTTCTGGTCGGTAGGTTTGTGTAGCCTTGGCCCAGACTCTGCCTCACCAAGACAAGAGTGTGCAATCCTGAGAGGGAAGACTTTGTCTTCGTCTTAGAAAATGCACATTTATGCCTAGTGACTATCCTCTAGTCTTGCATTGTGCAATTCTGAGGATCAATGACTATTGGCCCAAAATATTGCACAATGCAGTCATTGAGACTGCAACCATTTCTAATTAATATTGCACATTACACAATTCTAGTAGTCAGTAGCCAACCTATATTGTGCATTATGCAATTCCAGCAGCCATTCATACCTCCTAGATATCCTAGACTACCTTTTTCACAAGTCTCATAGTCAGTCTCCCAGCCTCCCAGAAGAAATGGTGCAACGTTCATGATTAGTCACACAGGTATGTTGCAAGCCAATTCTCAAGATCATTTTAGTTTTTGATGGACAGTGTTCTTTCCATGTGAGTTTCCATCTCTCAAGGTATCACAATTATTCATCTGCCTCTTAGCAGCATAGGTAAAAAAATTTCCAAGGTAGTCGAGTCGAAGACACCATTTAGAACACACTTGAAGATGAAGTTGATCAAGTGTCTGTGAACTTGCCTACCCACAAATACATCAAGTTGTTCGTAGATAAGGACATAAAGTTATGATGGTGGCAGCATCATAGCAAGCAGCACCATTAATAGTTGCTAAAGGCAGCATACTTGATCTGGATTTAAACAAGAATGCAACAAATTACAGAAATAGCCATAAATATAGAGATGCAGCAGAAATAATACTTCATTTCATTAATGTAAAATACTGAAATATGCTTACAAACAGAAATGGAAATAAACTAGCTAGGGTGATGGTAGCTTATCTCTAAGAAGATATGTGGCATCTACATGCCTTTGAACTATCTTACAATGAGGCTTGAAGGCGTATTTATTGTTGGGAAACAATGGAAAACCCAAAACATCCAAAAAGCTAACCCTAGGAGATGAAGTGCCAAATTATGGGCTCGTTTGGGTAAATTGGTACATCAACTTCCAGGGTCATAACTTTGGCATACGATCTTTGTTTGATGCACACAATACCTCATTTGAATGATCTATAAGAGGAATACAACTTTTGGATGAGAAACATTGGACCATGAATCCATGTTTCTCCCAATTTTCGCAAAAAACGTCATTTAGGGTGTCAAAACATCTCTGGAAATTTAGGACCCAAAAAAACTGCTAATAATAGTAAACTATGATCCAATTATAGAAACTAAAACATTGAAAGAAACAATGGTGGGGGTCCAAGTGGAATTGGTGAGTGGTAACCAATATCCACCTGGACCATTCTTCCCCCTTTAGGAAGCAATGACCCCTATTGCATTGAGTGCTTCCATGAGATGAGGAAACTTCTGTTGAACTTGGTGCCTAGTGAGCCACTAGACCTACTGAAGGAGCTCACCTGCTTTGACAAATCGATACAGTTGTATCTTCTGTTGGTGAGTGTGCCTCATCTACGTGTCCATGATCTGATCAATTGCAGCTTGTTCCATGCAATCTGGATTTAACTCTATTTGTGCGAGCTTTTCTACAATATCAGATGTGTTTAGTAATGTTCGAAAGTATGGCCGAAGGCAGTCCACATTGAACACTAGGTGCAGGCCAAGGAATGGGGGAATGCTGAGCTCAAATGCATTGTCTCCCATAGCCTTGGTAATGGTGTAAGTGGTGGTCTAATCTTCCGATGGGCTCTTATAAGGTGTTCTTTTTGCAAGTGCAACCAAACTTTGTTGCCCACCTAAAACTTGTGTGGCACCCAATGTTGATCATGTCGCTGCTTGTACCTGGAATTTTCTACAATGGAGTGGTGATAGATCATCCCATTGGGTAGAGGTGGTCTAGAAGTCAGATCAAATAAATGTTTGACTTGATAGTGCTATGGTACCCCTGTGGGTGAGGAGAAGATGTTCCTGTATTCTTTGATGACCATATCTATTTGTTGTTCCTGCTACGTGGAGGAACGCTTCGTGGGGGTTATAGTCTTCCCCTTAATTTGAGGGTGAACCAGATAAAAAGCAAATTTCCTAGTCTAGGAGATGAATATCTTACTGCCTTTCTTAGCAGAGATCAAAGAGTTGGAAGTAGGTGGGGCTAACTCTGATATCCTATACCATGAATTACCCAAAGAAATAATAACAGTGCGAGGCCTTGAATGATAAACATCATGTCACCTCCACAAGTATGGCTGACCTAATAATACATCACAAACATCAAGAGGTGCAACATCACACTATACAACATCTATGAAGGGCTTGATGTTGTATGGAAGGCGACAATTTTTGTAGGTTTTAACCCCATACATAAATTACCTGCATACGAATTCTAAAACACAGAAAATAAACAATGCAAGAGCATAACACATAAAACACATATACACAGAGATTTTCCCCTGGATCCCAAAACCAGGACTACTATCTTGATTTTCATTATGTTCCTTTCAATGTTGTAATAGATATTTATACATGCCTAAGCATCCACTACCATGGACCAAAAACCATCACGTCCAATACCATGGACCGAAAACCATCGCGTTCAAAAAAACATGTGCGAAAATCATGCATAAAACAATAGGTGGGTCCACCCATCCTAACATAGGGTCCAAAACCAAAATTTTTCAAGGCACTGCCCCAGATCCCATAAAGTGGGGTTATGAGTACGCCTCAAACCTCCTGTGAACCCCCCCACTATAAAATCAATGCAATGAAAGGGGCCTCCGCCCCGTCTCTAACCCCCGGGTTAACTATGTGGGCTGGTCGTGGAAAGAATATAACACAACCAAACATTCTCCCACTTGTTGTTTTCTTTCCATAGGGGGCCACAAGATAACATAGTCATTTTTGCAGCCGTGAAACACCCATTGTCTCTCTACACCAAGAGAACGAAGCTCGCAGATTTTGTTAATGCATCTGCAATATTCTTCAAAGTGTCCACCTTTACCAACAACACCATTTTGTCTTCGATATATCGCTCACAAATTGATATTGAACATCAATGTGCTTTGTCTTTGAATGATATGCGGGGTTCTTTGCCAAGAAAATTGCACTTTGGCTATCACAGTCTATCCTTATAGCTTCTTGTACTAACCCCATATTTGAACACAATCTCTACAACCAAACTACTTCCTTGCTTGCATGAGTGTCTGCCAAGTATTCTTCCTCTATAGTTGATAGTGCCACTATAAATTTTTTCTTACTCATCCAAGTAACTGCACCTCCAAATAGGTTAATCACATACCCACTTGTAGATCTTCTCTGATCGAGATCTGTAGCCCAATTTGCATCAACAAAGCCATGAATATCCAACACTTTGTCCAATCCTGGTATTCCTTGGTAGCATAAACCATAATCACTAGTGCCACGAAAATACCTGAAAACTCGCTTTCCTGTTGTCCAATGCTCCTTTCTTGGTTTTGAAATAAACTTTCTCATACTCCCACCGCACGTGCAATGTCTGGTCTAGCACATACCATTGCATACATTAGGCTACCGACTACACTTGCATATGGAACACAAGACATGTGCTCTTCCTCTTCTTGTGTCTTAGGACACTGTTCAACAGATAATTTTACACCTACAAGAATAGGTACCTTCACCAGTTTACTATCATGCATATTAAATATCTGCAATATTGTCTTGACATAGCTCCTCTTGTTTAACCAGTGCTTCCTCTTTACCCAATCTCTTTTAATTTCCATGCCCAAAATATAGTTTGCGGCACCAAGATCTTTCATGTCGAATTTGGAGGACAATTGGGTCTTCAAAATCTGGATAATTTCTTTGTCATTTCCAACCAGCAACATATTATCCACATACAAGACCATATAAATAACATGGTCACCAATTAATTTAAAATAAACACAGTGATCTACTTTGCTTTTGGTGAAGCCAAGTCCCTATATAAATGTATCAAATTTCTGATACCACATCCTTGGTGATTGTTTTAACCCATACAGAGACTTCTTTAACTTGCATACTAGTTCTTTCTTACCCTTCACCGCAAAGCGTTCAGGTTGCTTCATGTAGATTTCGTTTTCCAAATCCTCGTGAAAAAATGTTGTCTTCACATCCATCTATTCTACCTAAAAATAAAAAGAAGCAGTAACATATAAAAGTAATCTAATAGAAGTTACCTTGGCAACAAGAGAAAAAATATTACCCAAATCAATTCTCGACACCTGGGAATAACCTTTTGCTACCAACCAATCTTTGTATTTCTCCACCTTTCCTTCTGCATTTGTCTTCTTCTTGTACACCCATTTTCTGCCAATGGGTTTCCTTCCAGCCGGAAACTCCACCAGATCCCAAGCCTCATTTTTGTGCAAAGATGCCATTTCATCAACCATGGCCTCTTTCCAGAGTTTTCCATCGTCTGAATCTACTACTTCCTTCACAGTTATGTGATCATCATCAGTAATAGATAAAGCAAAATTTGAACAGAAAGTAGATGGAGTATACCTTTCTGGCTTCCTTCTTTCTCAAACTGTTCTTCTCACACCCAGAGTTTGTGGTTCTTCATATTATGATTCCTCCTCTGCTATAGAGTCTTATTCTTCCTTCTCAAGCTAAAACTCTATCTTCTCAGGTTCCTTTGGTTGGAATTCATGTTTAATAACATATTCTACCTCTCTGAAAATCACATCTCGACTATACACAACCTTCCATGTGACTGAGTTCCAAAGCTTATAACCCTTTAAACCATCGTTATACCCAACAAAGATGCACTTTTCGGATTTACTATCCAACAAGGTTCATTTCTCGTTTGGAGCATGTACATATGCATCACATCCAAATACCCTCAAATGAGAAAGAGATGGTTTCTTACTAGTCCATACCTCTTGTTGAGTCCTATTCTCCAACGCTAATGAAGGTGACCTATTGACTAGGTAACATGCAGTATCCACCGCCTCTGCCTAGAATTCTTGTCCTAACCTGACACCATTGAGAATGCTTCTTGCCCTTTCCATCAACGTCTTATTCATTCTTTCTGCAACTCCATTTTGCTGAGGTGTATATGGAGTAGTCTTTTGTTATGCTATACCACACTTCTTATAGAATTCTTCAAATTCCTTCCTACAAAACTCTCCAGCATTATCTGTCCTCAACACATTTATCTTCTTCTCTCTCTGATTTTCCACGAGAGCCTTAAATTCTTTAAACCTGTAAAAGGCTTCAAATTTCTTCTTAAGGAAATATATCAATGTATTCCTTGAGAAGTCATCTATAAGTGATACATAGTACATAGACTTACCCAGTGATGGAACCTTCAGAGGTCCAAACACATCACTGTGCACAAGTTCTAATATCTGTTTGGCCCTCTTACTACCAGAGGGGAAACCCACCTGATTCTGCTTCCCATATACACAATTTTCACATAAATCAAAATCTAGAGAGCTATTACTCATACCTTCTACAATACCTTTACAATGAAGTATTCGAAGGCCCTTCTCTCCAATATGTCCAAGCCTTTGATGCCACAACATGGTCTTCTTTCCAGAGACCACTATATTTTCTGCTCCACTTTCAGGAACCATAGAACTGTTGCACCCATCAATAACAGTGTTACCTTGCAGCTTGTAAAGAGTTCCAATTCTAACTCCACACATCAATACCAGTGCTCCCCGAACCATTTTGCAGGTATCCTTCTCGAACACTATTTTTACACATGCATCATCTATCTTTCTTACAAAAATCAGATTTCTGGCCAACGCAGGAATATGTAGAACACCCGAAAGTGTTCTAATCGTTCCACCTTGCCACATCAACTTTACTTTTCCACGACCAATGATTCTTGCCTTCCTATCATCCCTTAAGAAGACATCACCACCATCATATTTCTCATACTCGCAAAACCACTCACTATGGGGAGTGAAGTGAAAGAATGCACTTGAGTCAATCAACCATGCCTCATGATCTACATGTGTACTCGAAGAAGCGAGGTACACATCCCCACCTTCATCTGAGGTGGTTTTCACCTTTGTAGAAGGAGCATCATGAGATCCCTTTACTTTATCAGGAGCTTTAGATTTATAGTCCCTTTTGTAGTGCCCTTCCTTTCCACATTTCCATCACACCACCTTTATAGGTTTTCCTAGAGATTTACATCTCCCACTTGATGAATTATTTTTCTTTCTATTCTGGGACCGTCCTTGTACAGAAAAGGCATCACCATTTTGGCTCTCCATATTTTTATGTCTCATCTCCTCCCTCAGCAAGGATGAGGCTATTTAATCAAAATGCAAGGTAGTTGCATTGCTACCTATTGCAATAACCAGACTATCCCACGAATGTGGTAGAGAACACACCAAACTGATGCACTTATCTTCATCTGAAATTTTAATATCAATAGATGCTAATTGACTTACCACAATATTAAATGCATTTAGATGCTCTGTCATTAAGTCTCCATCTTTCATCCTCAGGTTATACAACTTTTTTCTCAAGAATAGTTTATTCACTAGAGACTTAGATTGGTACAAAGTCCCTAACTTGTCCCACAAAGCCTTCATCATAGCTTCCCATGATACATTCATCAATGTTGAATCTAAGACACACAATCGTATTGTGCTTTTTTCCTTCGATCCAACTTCTTCTATTCTCAATCAAACACTCCTGTTGGTTTAGTACTTGGATCTACCATGATCCACTAATCTTTATCCACCAACAAATCCTCCATATTGAGTTTCCATAACTTAAACTTTGACCGTAAATTTCGCAATCTCTATCTTTCCACTGCTCGCCATCTTCTTTCACCAACAAAATCAATCTCATAGATATCCCACTAAACAGGGTCTACCATAGGCCGAAACAAGACCCCTTAGCAACAAAGGTGTCCCCTTGAAGCCAAAATAGCTCTGATACCAAATGTAGGTTTTAACCTCATACAAAAATTACCTGCATAAAAATTCTAAAATAGAAAAAATAAAAAATTCAAGAGCAGAACACATAAAACACATATAGATAGATATTTTCCCTTGGATCCCAAAACCAGGACTACTAGCTTGATTTTTCATTATGTCCCTTTCAATGTTATAATTCATATTTATACATGCCGAAGCATCCAATACCATGGACCAAAAACCATCGCGTCCAATACCATGGATAGAAAAGCATCACGTCCAAAAAAACATATGTGAAAATCATGCAAAAAAACATATGTGGGTCCACCCATCCTACCATAGGGTCCAAAACCAAAATTTTCTGGGGCGCTGCCATGAACCCCATAAAGTGGGGTTATGGGTACACCTCAAACCTCCTGTGACCCCCCCCCCCCCCCAACTACACAATTGATGCAACAAATGTGGTCTCTGCCCCCCCTTTAATCACCTGGTTAACTACGTTGGCTAGTCGTGGAAAGAATATAACACAACCCAACACTGTTGGCAAACTCGGAGATCTCATCCTTGGTGAAGCCACCTAATGTTTTATGGTTGTGGGCGTGGTGTGGTTGGTAGGTCTATCTGCTTCATGGCCTCTATTAAAATGAGGTTCTTTTTTCTACCATTGTTGACAATGAATTGCAGTGGCGAACCCTTTACCCACATTTGTGAGTGGAAAAGATGCTCCCACTCCTTTGTGTCTTCGGGCTCATTTTTCTAGATCTTGGCGGTGGCAATATTGGCATTGGGGTCCATGTCAATGATCTACTTCCCTTTGTCATTCCTCTTGTTGGGTTGTGACACAAGGTTGGAACATAAATTTGGTTCTGAAGCCTTCAGCTTAGCCACCAACGACTACTTGTTCCAACACTCACTTGTGTTGTGAGTTGGGCTCTTATGGAACACACAACACTTTCTTGTGTCCTTCTTTGACTCTGTGGTGTTGTTTTTTCTTGTGGCTTTGATGGGTTGTATTTGGTCACCCCACCTTGGATTTGTCGTTTGTTCATTGGAATCGCAAATCCAAAGTCTTGCTTATTTTGTTTAAACTTCTGCTCGATCTTAACGGTGTATTGGTATGTCGTGCTAAGCTAGGAGATGTCTAGGAACTCCATATCACGCTAGATGTATCTATGTAGGAAAGCATGATATTTCAGTACCAAATGCCGCATAGAATCCTTGATACCCAACTTTGTGCAAAGCGTAGGAAAAATATTGGTAAACTGTGAGATGTCTGGGTCCATTCCCTGCTACAGTGTGGTCCACATTATGTATTTATCCTAATAGATTTTGACAGGGAAGTATTGCTCCTTAATGGCATCCCAAAACAAATTAGAAGTGGGTGCAACTGAAAATGATGAGTTCATACTTTCATCCTTTTGCTCACAGTAGGTTTTCCACCAGTCCTTTATGTGGGGGGGTGCTTTGAGAAGTGCAAAAGTGATATTTTCCCAGCTCGATAAATAATGAACAAAAAAATAACTTGCAAGCAGATTTAACCATTTATCTATGGCATCTACATCTATCTGACCCTAGAATATGGGGATTTCAAAGTTAAATTGTACCTTAAAGGGTGTGGTGTTTCCAGAGTAGCTGGTGGAAGTAGATATGTTTCTATTGGGTAGTTGTTGAAGGATCTAGGAAAAGTTTTCCATTATCATGTTCCTTTGTCACTCAAGGTCTTCTTCGAGAAAGATTTTGGTAGGATCTCTTGACCCCTCATCTTTAGTTTCATTTTCCATGGGAGGCTGTTAGTATTTGCAAGGCTCCTCTTGCAAAGGTTCGACCAGTTCCAGCCCCAACTCCTTATATCTCGACCTTGTTAGGGACATGCAAAGAAACAGAGAAAGAGCAGACAGCTCTAATACCATTGATCTGGATTTAAATAGGAATGCAACAAATTAGAGAAATAGGCATAGATATAGAGATGCAACATAAATAATACTTAATTTTATTAACATAAAATACTGAAATATGCTTACAAACAAAAATGGAAATAAACCAGCTAGGGTGATGGTAGCTTATCTCTGAGAAGAAAGGTGGTGGGCAGATGCATCTGAAATGTCCCACAATGAGGCTCGAGGGCCTATTTATTGTCGAGAAATAATGGAAAACCATAAACATCCAAAAACCTAGCCCTAGGAGATGAAGTACCAAACTATGGGCCCCATTTGGGTAAATTGGTACATGATCTTCCTGGGGTTGTAACTTTGGCATACGAACTCCGTTTGATGCACACAATACGTCATTAGAAATATATATATGAGGATTAGAATTTTTAGTTGAGAAACATGAGTCCATGGACCCATGTTTCTCTCAATGTTCCCAAAATCATTGTTTAGGGCCTGAAAATGGCTCTGGAAGTTTAGGACCTGAAAAACTACTAAAAATAGTAAATTATGCTACAATTAAGGAAACTAGAAAACTGAAAGAAACAATGGTGGGGGTCGAAGTGAAATTTGAGGGTGACCACCAATTTACACCTCGATCATTCCCCCCCCTCCATAGGAAGCAGTTGTCCCCATTATGTTGATTTCCTCGACGAGATGAGGAAACTTCTACTGAACATTGTCCCTAGTGAGTCACTTGCCGTGGTGAAGGAGTTGGCCTGCTTTGACCACTCGATACAGTTAGATCTTCTGCTGGAGAATGTGCTTGATCTATGTGTCCATGATTCAGTCGGTTGTAACATGTTCCATGCAATCTCGGTACAAGCTAAGGAATGGTGGAATGTTGAGCTCAAATGCATTGTCTCCCATAGCCATGGTAATGGTGCAAGGACGATATCAGAGTGGTTTGAGCTTCTGAGGGGATCTTGTAAGGTGTTCTTTCTACAAGTGCAAGCAAAATTTGTCACCCACATGAAACTTATGTGGCACTGGATGTTGATCATGTTGTTTCTTGTACTTGGCACTTTCTACAATGGAGTGATGATAGATCACCCCATGGGGTAGAGGTGCTCCGAAAGTCAGATCGAATGAATGCTTAAATTGACAGTGCAACAGTACCCTTGTGGGTGAGGAGTAGATGGTCCTATATTCTTTCATGACCTTATCCATCTGTTGCTGCTATTGTGTGGAGGAACCCTTCACAATGATTATGATCTTTCGCTTACTTTGAGGGTGAACTATAAATAAAATAAGTTTCCTAGGCTGGGAGATGAATATCTTACTGGCTTTCTTAGTAGAGATCAAAGAGGTGGCGATAGGTGGGGCTACCTCTGGTATATTTTAAAATGAATTAACCAAAGAAATAATAACAACGTGAGGCCTTGACCCATACACAACATGTCACCTCCACAAATATGGTTGGCCTAATAATACATCACAAACATCAAGAGGTGCAACATCACACAATACCTCATATGTGAAGGGTTTGATGGTTTAGGGAAGGCGGCACTATTGGCGAACTCAGACATCTCTTCCTTGGTGAAACCACCTGATGCTTTATGGTTGTAGGTGTGGTGTTGTCAGAAGGCCCAGCTGCTTCATGACCTCTACTAAAATGAGGTTCTTTTGGTTGCCACTATCAACAATGAATTGTAGCAGCAAACCCTTCACCCATATTTGTGAGTGGGAAAGATGCTCCCCCTCCTCTGAGTGTTTGGGATCATTTTTCTGGATCTTGGTGGTGGCAACAGTGGCGTTGGGCTCCATGTCAATGTTCTACTTCCCTTTTTCATTCCTATTGTCAGGTTCTAACTCAGGGTCGGAACATGCATCTAATTCTGAAGACTTCGGCTTGGTCACTAGCAACTGCTTGGTCCAACACTCACTTGTGTTGTGAGTGGGGCTATTATGGAATTCACACCACTTTCCTATGTCCTTCTTTGACTTTGTAGTGTTTCTCTTTTCTTGTGGCTCCAACGCGCTGTCTTGGGTCACCCCACCTTGGTTTTGTCATTTGTTCTTTGAACTCACAGATCCAAAGTCTCACTTCTTCTGTTTAAACTTCTGCTCAATCTTGATGGGGTATTAGTATGCTGTGCTGAGTGAGGAGTTCTCCAAGAACTCCATCTCATCCTGGATGTATCTAAGCAGGAAGTCACGATATTTGAGTACCAAATTTCACTCAGAATCCTTGATACCCAACTTTGTGTGAAGGGTATGAAAAATATTGGTAAACTCTGGCACATCCTAGTCCCTTCCTTGCTGTAGCATGGTCCACTTTATGTAGTTTTCCTCATATATTTTGATAGGGTAGTACTACTCCTTAACAGCATCCCGAAACGAATTGAAGTGGGTATGGATGAAAATAGTGAGTTCGTACTTTCATCCTTCTACTCGAAGTAGGTTTCCCACTAGTCCCTTATGTGGGGGGTTGCTTTGAGAAGTGAAGAAGTGATCTTTTCCCAACTGGAAAATTCATGAATAGAAAAGTAACCTTCAAGTAGATTTAACCATTTTGTGTGGCATCTACATCTATCTAACTCTCAAAAATGGGGATTTCAAGGTTAACTTGTACTGTAAAGGGCATGGTGTTTCCATAGTAGCTGCTGGAAGTAGATGCATTGCCCATGGGTAGCCACTGAAGGATCTGGATAACGTTTTCCATCATCGCACTCCTTTGTCACTCAAGGGCTCGTTCGAGCAAGATTTTGATAGGATCTCCTACCCCATCATCTTTATTTTCATCTGCCATTGGAGGCTGTCGGGATTTGTGAGGCTGGTCTTGCAAAGTTTTGACCAGTTTAAGCCCTAACTCCTTATATCTCGACCTCGTTGGGGACATGCAAAGAAAAATAGAGAAAGAGAAGACCGCTCTGATACTACTGATCCAGATTTTAATACGAAGGCAACAAATTAAAAAAATAACCATAAATACAGAGATGAAGTAGAAATAATACTTCATTTCATTACTTTAAAATACTGAATTATGCTTACAAACGGAAATGGAAATAAATCAGCCATGGCAATCATAGCTTACCTCTGAGAGGAGATATGGCAGCTACATGCCACTGAAATGTATTAAAATCTAGTTCGAAGGCCTATTTATTGCTCAGAAAAAATAGAAAACCCTAAACATCCAAAAACCTAACCCTCAAAGATGAAGCGCCACAATATGGGCCCCGTTTGGGTAAATTGGTACATCAACTTCTTAGGGTCGTAACTTTGGCATACGATCTCCATTTGACGTGAAAAATACCTCATTAGAAATATATATCTAAGGACTATAACTTTTGGATGAGAAACATCAGTCCATGGACCCATGTTGCTCCCAACTTTACCAAAAAACATTGTTTAGGGCCCAAAAATGGCTCCAAAAGTTTAGGACTTGAAAAAATGCTAAAAATGGTAAATTGTGCTACAATTAAGGAAACTAAAAATTGAAAGAAACAATAGTGGGAGTCCAGGTGGAACTGGTGGGTGGCCACCAATATCCACCTAGATCATTCCTCCCCACTTAGGAAGCAATGGTCCGCATTGCATTGAGTTCCTCCATGAGATGAGGAAACGTTTGTTGAATTTGGTCCTCGGTGAGCCACTTACCCTCGTGAAGGAGTTGGTATTCTTTGAGAACTCAATAAAGTTGGATATTCTATTGGAGAGTGTGCCAGATCTACATGTCCATGATTCAATCAGTTGCAGCTTTTTCTATGCAATCTAGATTTAAATTTGTTGGTCTAGGTTGTTCTGCAATGTCGGATGTGTCTACTAATGGTGGAAATTGTGGTCGAAGGTGGTCCACATTGAACACTAGGTGCAGGCCAAGGAATGGGGCAATGCTTATCTCAAATGAATTGTCTCCCACAATCTTGGTTATTGTGTAAGGACCATATAGGAGTGGTCTAAGCTTCTGATGGGCTCTTGTAAAGCGTTCTTTCTGCAGGTGCAGCCAAACATTGTGGCCCACTTGAAAGTTTTGTGGTACCTGATGTTGATCCTACTCGGTATTTTCCACAATGAAGTGGTGATAGATCATCTCATTGGGTAGAGGTCCTCCAGAAGTTAGATCAAATGACTACTTCACCTGACAGTGCAATGGTACCCCTATGGGAGAGGAGAATATGTTCTTGTATTCTTTCATAGTTGGATGCATCTGTTGTTGTTGCTGCATGGAGGAACCCACCGAGGGGCTTGTGATGTTCCCCTTACTTTGAGGGTGAACCAGACTAAAAATAAATTTCCTAGTCTGGGAGATGATATTACTCCCTTTCCTACCAGAGATCAAAGAGGTGGTAGTAGGTGGGGCTGCCTCTGGTATCTTGTATAATGGATTACCCAAAGAAATAATAACAATGTCGCCTCTACAATTATGGTTGGCCTAAAAAACCGTCACAAACTTCAAGAGGTGCAACATGACACAATACCTCATATGTGAAAGGCTTGATGTTCTAGAGAACGCAACACTATTGGCCAACTCGACATTTCGTCCTCAGTGAAGCCACCTGATGCTGTATGGATGCGAGTGTGGTGTGGTCGGTAGTGCTAACCACTTCACTAGCTCTACTAAAACGAGGTTCTTTTGGCTGTCACTGTCGACAATGAATTACATTGGCAAACCGTTCACCCACATTTGTGAGTGGAAAAGATGCTCCCCCTCCTCTCTGTCTTGGTGGTGGCAACAATGTTGCTTGGCTCCACGTCAATGATCTGCTTCCATTTGCCATTCTTCTTGCTGTGTTCTGGCCTTCAGCTTGACCACTAGCAGTTGCTTGGTCCAACACTCACTTGTGTTGTGAGTGGGGCTTTCATGGAGCTCACACCACTTTCGTGTGTACTTCTTTGACTTCGTGTTGTTGTTCTTTTCTTGCGGCTTTGATGAGTTGCCTTGGGTCACCCCGCCTTGGCTTTGTCCTTTGCTCTTTGGATTTGTAGATCCAAAGTCTCGCTTCTTCTTTTTAAACTTTTTCTTGATCTTGACGGTGTATCAGTACGCAATGTCGAGGGAGGAGATGTCCAGGAGCTCCATCGCGTCGAGGATGTATCTATGTAGGAAGCCATGAAATTTGAGTACCAAATGTTGCTCACAATCCTTGATACACAACTTTCTGTGAAGGGTATGAAAAATATTGGTAAAGTCCAACATATCTTGGTCCCTTCCCTACCACAACGTGGTCCAATTTATGTATTTATCCTCATAGCTTTTGACAGGGTAGTATTACTCCTTAATGGAATTCCAGAATGATTTCCACGTGGGTGTGGCTAAAAATAGTGAGTTTGTACTTTCATCCTTCGACTCACAATACGTTTCCCACCAGTTCTTGACATGAGGGGCTTCTTTGAGAATTGCAAAAGTTATATTTTCTCGGCTGGAAAAATCATAACCAAAAAATAACCTTCGAGTATATTTAACCATTTATCTATGACATCTGCATCTATTTGACCCTTGAATATGGGGATTTCAATGTTAATGTTTACCTTAAATGGTGTGGCATTTCTAGAGTAGCTACTAGAAGTAGATGCATTTCCCATGGGTAGCTGCTAAAGGATTTGGGCCAAGTTTTCCATCATCGCATTCCTTTATCTCTTGAGGGATTTTTCTAGAAAGATTTTGATAGGATTTCCTTCCCCCTCATCTTTATTTTCATCCTCCCGGGGAGGCTTTCGAGATTTATAAGGTTGGTCTTGTAAAGGTTCTACCAGTTCCAACCCTAACTCCTTATATCTCGACCTTGTTGGGGACATGGAAAGAAAACCAGAGAAAGAGTAGACTGGTCTCATACCACAGATCCAGTTTTAAACAAGACTGCAAAAAATACTGAAATAACTATAAATATAGAGATGCATCAAAAACATTACTTCATTTCATTAATGTAAAATATTGAAATATGCTTACAAACAAAAATCAAATAACCTTGCTAGGGCGATCGTAACTTATCTCTCAGATGAGATGTGGTAGCTACATGCCTCTAAATTGTCTTACAATGATGCTCGAAGGCCTATTTATTGTTGAGAAACAATGGGAAACCTTAAACATCCAAAAACCTAACCCTAGGAGATGAAGCACCAAACTATGTGCCCTATTTGGGTAAATTGGAACATCAACTTCGTGGGATCGTAACTTTGGCATACAATCTCTGTTTGACACACACAATACCTCATTAGAAAGAGCTATCCAAGGAATATAGCTTTTGGATGAGAATCATTGGTCGATAGACCCATGTTTCTCCCAATGTTCCCAAAAATTGTCGTTTAGGGCCTCGAAAGGGCTCCAAAAGTTCAGGACTCGAAAAATGGCTAAAAATAATAAATTGGGCTATAATTAAAGAAACTGAAAAACTAAAAGAAACAATGGTGGGGGTCCAATTGGAATTGGTGAGTGGCCACCAATATCTACCTAGATCAATACCGGATAGATTGAACATGATAGGAAGGTTTTTGAGAACACAAAGGTGGAACAAAGTTCCAAGCTCAAGTAGACCCACTTGTGATGAAAGCAACTTTGGAGACTCAGGCTATAAGTTGACAACGTGACACGAAGATCACATGACGGAAGAGAACGGGATAGAGAAGGAGTTGCATGCACTCAACTAGAAACTCAAGGAAGAGCAGGAGCTATATAGACAAGAGAATGAGTTGCAACAAGAACATGTAAAGCAGGGGGTGCAACATGCACAAACGAATGAAACTATGCCCATACAAGTTATAGATTCATCTGAGTAGCTGGCACGGAGTAGACATGGTGAGTGGTGTTGTTGATCGTATGCAAGAGAATTCAACAACATGCATGGCGTCGTGCACACACATTTGATTTAACCCATTTCACACACTCAACAATGAAAACATTAGAAGCAACTCCAACTAGAGTTGAACATGTGTTTGACAGTTGATGCACATGACCACTAGCACACAATAGAAGATTAGCATGGACACTATGCATCATTGTGTTGTTGGTTCATCTGCACCAAAGAAGACCATGTGCATGCTAGTAGACGAGTTTGATGGAGGAGCCATACAAATGCACCTAGATGCAATAGAGGCAAGAATTCGCTTCAGGAAGATGTCACCATGGAGCGCATGCACAACATTAAGGGTGACCAAGCTTGGCATCATCTCACCACCTTCACCATCACAAGCATGTCAAAGAGTTGGTCTCACCACAATAGACCGAGTCTTGGTGATGTCTTGCACATATTTCTCGTGCCATTTTGTCTCACATGGGAACTTGTGCATTGTAATGTAACATCTTGTTAAGTGGAAATTCATGTGTTGATAGTTGGATGTCACAATCATAGAGTAGATGAAGATTCATGAGGGTAGACAAACTGTCACAAAAGGGAATGTCAAGGGTCACTCAACCCTTTCCTATAAATAGAGCCCCATAACTCATTGAAATGCTTTTGGTCAGCCAAGCTTCTGATAAGACTATCTTGGAGAGAGCTTGGATAGAATTATAACAAGCCTTGGCATCTCTACTACGCAGAGCTAGTATATCTCTTCGAAGGAGCAGGCGGTTGTGGATGTAACATTCCTCTATTGGAACTAGTGGTTAGACATGGATGTTGTGTATGAATAGAACATGCACTTATTAATATAATAAAGCCAACATGTTTCATGCATATGTTGTATTCTGTTCTATGCTATCTGGTTTACTCTAAATTATATATGTATTTGTTTTCTTACGCATGCATGTATGGACTTTTTTGTATGTATGTATGAATATTTCTAAAACATGTTGTTTGTTTAACCATCACTTTGGATTTCTAGCTAACTTGTCTTCCATGTTGTGATGCATATTTTCTTGTGTGTTCCCTTCTTAACTTTGTGCTATCACAGGTTTCCAAGGGGTGTACTCATCTCAACCCCTTGTGTGTTTCAACCTCTCATGCACCTTCCTTGGCTTGCTGTAGCTGTCACACACTTGCTACCAACAGAGACATCATACTTGCCTCTGTGTGAAATCACAATCAAGGCATTACCATATGACCCACTATTAGGACTCCTACACGAAATGGTCTAAGGTCTAATTGGGACTTCTTACCGAGAAGATCCCCTTATACATTGGCGGCTGCAACACTGTCTACACCATGGCTCCCCCTTCACCTTGTAATGAGGAAACCATCTGTCACAGTTGAGCCTAGCATATTTTTAGTGGATAGTATGGAAATTTTCTATTTGGGATAGTTTTAGTTTTTGACATTATGTGAGTTGGCATCCTCACCCTTGTAATTCCCTAACAATTCTTAGCGAATTCCTTATTATGTTTTTATATTGTTGTTTCTCCTCCATTCGAACAAGTGACATTCCGTTGTGGGATCAAGACCTTTGATTTAGGTACATTGAGATACTTATGAGTGAGAGGCAAGTTTTGGAAGTGAAGGGGGATAGGCTGTTGCTCTAATACTAGTGGACTTCAACTGTTTAACCATTTCTCCTTTTAGGTAACTACCACTCCTCGGCTTTGAACAATGTAAACTTTGAAACGTGAATAGATATTGTTACCTGTTTCATAGAGATAGCAAAAAAGTGACCCGATTTTGAAAAGGGGTGATGCGGAACACAAATTCTTTTGTTAAAGCATAGATTTTGGCACTTTAATTTTTGATATGTACCTTACGTTCTAGAATGCTAGTAATTTGTATGCTGATTTAAAAGAGTGGTGATTCTGCATCAGGCCCTTTTTTAAAAGACCTATTTTTTGACTTTAAATTTTCTAATGTATGAAATGTAAATAATTATTCTTTAAATTTAACAAATTTTGACACTTGAAATTTTTTCATGCATTAACTGTGTGGATATTTTTTTTAAATGTTACACTGTTTTACACTTCAAAAAAATTTATGTCAATTTTTTTTTCAAATAAAAAAGCAAATATAAAAATATATATAAAAGGA
>APFE030757246.1:0-26600 GCA_000404065.3 Pinus taeda | reverse complement strand
GGGGATATTATGGGGTACAGAGGGAGGTACCCAAGGGAATAATGTAATAATGGGATGGGCCATAGTTAATAAATAAAGTGGTTAACCCACATCATGTAAGGGACCACAAGTAGTTAACAATAATGTGATAATCCCATTGTATTAGATATACGGTATTGAGAAACCCAGGGTAATGACCTAGGGTATTGTATGTATGAAGCCTATATAGAGGCTAGAGAATCTACATGGAGAAATGTCAAGGATTATTGTATTTGCAAGCATATGGCTTGTGAAGAATTCTCCTTAAGGAGTGACTCTATGGTGTTACCCTACCTTAAGGGTTTTGATTAATAAAGAGAAACATTTTTATATTCAGATCTTGTTATTTCTGGGCAGACCCAGGGTATTGTATGTATGAAGCCTATATAGAGGCTAGAGACTCCCCATGGAGATATGTCAAGGATTATTGTATTGGAAAACATATGGCTTGTGGAGTGTTCTCCTTCCTTAAGGAGTGATTTTATGGTGTTACCCTACCTTAAGTGTTTTGATTAATAAAGAGAAGCATTTCTATATTCTGATCTTGTTATTTCTGGGCATATTTATAACAATGGGCTTATCACATTATTGCTAGCTACTTTTGGTCCCTTACATGATGTGAGTTAACCACTTTATTTATTAACTATGGCCCATCTCATTATTACATTATTCCCTTGGGTACCTCCCTCTATACCCCATAATATTCCCCCTAGGCATACTACATTGATGCATTGTAAGAAATAGGTTATAGCTAAAGAAACTACAAAGATGTTCCTCCAAAATGTATGGGTTCATTTTGGGTTACCTACTTCGATTATTGTTTATCGAGATTCTTGATTTATTGAAAAGTTTTGGTCAAGTTTGTGAGAACTCATGGACACAAAGTTGAAGAAGAGCACATCATTTCATCCACAAACTAACAGCCAGACAAAAGTAGTAAGAGAATAGTAGTGCATTTCCTTCGAGGATATTGTGGTAAGCATTCTAAACTTTGGGATGAGCATTTACATTACATCCAGCATGCCTACAATCGTGTCAAGCATTCATCTACACAAGTACCTCCATTTGAAGCTTGTTTGGTTTATTTGCAAACTCTCCTTTGGATTTCATTTTTGGTAAACATATTGTAGTAGATGGACATAGTGATGTGGAAAAAGTGACGAATTTCATTGAACAAATCCAATCAGTGCATGAAAGGGTATAATATCAACTAGAGAAAATCTAAAGCAAGACATGATAAGCATTGGGTTGATCATGATTTCTAATGGGATATCAAGTTTGGTTGTGAATTGGAAAGGAAAAGTTACAAGTCAAAGGTAATAGGTTCAAGCCAATCAGATATGGTCCTTTCAAAATTTTGGAGAAGATTGGTAATAATACTTTTCGATTAGATTTGCCACTTTATATGCAAATGTATTCTGTTGTGAATGTGGAAAACTTGAGATTGTAGGATCCTCCTATGATTGTTTATCAAGAGGAGAATGCTCAAATTCCATCTATAGAATATTTTTCTCCTGAATATTTAAATGAGTTGCAGGAAGACTTTATTCTTGACAAGAGGATAAGAACTTCACGCAAAGGCAATGTGGAACCTTCGTGTGGCGCTCAAAGGTACCAATATAAGCAAATAAAAGTGGATAGAGGTTGGTAAAGTGAGAAAGTTGTACCCTCAATTGATGCTCATAAAAATAAACTTTTGGTGGTCCAAAAGCTTCTAGTGGGGAGGAGTGATCCAGGGGATCAAAAATATGCTCAAAAATGAAAGTGCTTAATATATCCCAAAACCAACACCAAATCACATATCTCATCGTTCTAATTCCAATGACGCTTGAATCACCTCAATCTAACATCGTATGAGGAATTTATCGTGTTTTGAAATGTTTAGCAAATAGTAAGAAATTCAACTTGCAAGGTTGACTATGAAAATCGTACAATGACGTGGTGCTGACGTCAGTGGGATGACTGGATTGTATGACTGGTATACGGGCCAATCCCGTGAGGACACATGGCACACTGGTATTGGTTTCAAGGTACGTGAGATGGGACAATCTTAGGTGACCACATGGGCCAATAAGAGAGCACCATGTGGCCCAATGAGAGCCACCACGTGGCTCAATGAGAGGCTTCCACATGGCCTTGGGAATGGCACCAAAATATTTTTTGGTGGACCAACTAGCTTCGCAGGGTTCAACCGCATGACTTATCGCCTGTGCAATTAGTGCCTGACCAACCAAGCTACAAGTGTCTCTTATTATATATTGGGAACATTGTGTTTTATTTAATTACAAGTAGTTTGATGGTTGGGGGCCCACCGACTTGACCCTTAGTTTCTGCAAATACACACGACTGATAGTGGAAGAGAAGGGAGCGGGGCGGGTGGCACCCTACCCATGCCCAAGCCCAAGCCATATGATGACCACACGACCAGGAGCAGGGCCAGGGAGAGCGCATGGCCTATGGCTAACGCCCCTCAGCCATGTGTGGTCCCATATAACCATCAGTGAAGGGTTAGGAGGGGGCTTCGGCCCAACGGTTCAAAAGATCTAATTTCTTATATTAAAAATAATTTAACCACCACCCAAAATTGTGGATCGAACTTGAGACCAACGGTATGACATTACAGTGGTCGAACCAATTGAGCCATGTTAGTTTTGTTGCCAAATTTCTAGAACGAGACCAGTTTGTAGAGCAGTTTTGCAATAAAACTTGAAGGAGCCCTATCTTGTTAAATTTTTAACATTTTTGAGCTCAATAAGAGCCTAGACAAGTATTTTTGGGCATTCTGGACATGATGGCGGTGTTATCTTTGCATATTGAATCTTGCATAATGATGTATTGAAAATTTGAGCATATAATAAATAAGGCCACCATTGGAAGCTTGACTCGGAGATGTAGCCTAGGAGGGGTGAACTCCATTATCAATATTTTGTGTTTGATGTTGCATGTTTGTCCATTTTAATTATTAAAATTCTGCTAAATTATTTAAGTTTGTGTGATTTGATAATCACGATCCATTCCCTAAAAGGCATAAACTAGCTTGCCAATATTTTCCCGAAACCTTCACTTTTAATTATAGATCATCCCTGTCCTCTCTCCCTCTCCCTTCCTCCACCCCCTTTTTCCCTACACATTCGCCCCCTTTCCCTCTCCCCCACACCCCCTGCCCTTCATGCTCCCCCCACACCTTTGCACGCTCACTCACTCTCTCCCCTACTTTTCCTCTCTTTCTTGCTTCCCCACTACCCATTGTCTTTCCCTCTGTCTTTGTACCCTCTCACTCTCTCTCCCTCTCATTCTCTCACTCACTCACTTTATTTCCATCTACCCCTCTCTTCTTCAATCACTCTCTCCACCTTTGTTCCTCTTCCTTCATATGTGTCTCTATCCCTCTCTCCCTCCCTCCCTCAATTGCTCCTTCACAAAAACACTTTACCCCACCTTCCCCCTCAATTTTTTGTCTTGCTTTCCCTCCCTCCTTCACAACAACCTTCTTTTGAGGTTTGTTTCTCTCCCTCGCTCTCAAACAATATAGTCATTATAGTGTGCATGAACTCTTAAAATCCTGATTTCTTTCAAAAGTGTTCATAGAAGTTCTTGAAAGCACACACACATTTTCAAAAGTAGGTGCACTTTTAAGAATGTATGCATGTTCTTGAAAAATCAAAGATGGTAAGCATGAATGATTGCCCTTGGAACATTAAGAATATATGATAATGAATGTGAGCATATTTCTAAGAATGTGTGATTGTTCTTGTATGAGTGTCCTATTTAAGCATGTGCTTGCACACCCATTACTATTTTATGGCCATTAACTTTATCCCTAATATGGAAAAACATTATTCTTATACATATTTAATTAATAAAATTAAAAATAAACCAAATTATTTAATTTTAATTTGATAATGAAAAAAATTATATTTTAATAAATTAACAAATAAAAATTAACTTTTTACTGTGAATGAGTTATGTTAAATACATGTTATTTTAAATTTTAAATTAATTTGTTTGTTAATTTATTTTCTCTTATTTTCATATATCAAAAAAAACAAATTTCATTCACATTCTACACTTAAATTCCATTTTAAAAAAATTAAAATGAAATTATGAAATTTCAAATTTGATGCACATTTTACTCTCCAAATTGTCATAATCTAAGTATTTTATGTTTTAAAATATTTTTGGGTCAAGTATGAATTCCATAAAATTACAAATTTATATAATAGAATCTACACAATCTAAATGTTCTCTATTTATAAAATTAAAATACATTTATACAGTTAAAATACATTTTAAATAACCAAAAATTACAATAAAGAAAAATCCCAAAGACAACGCTCTTCACAGTCGATTGAATAACTAACTGAATAAAGGAAGGAATATTCAATCACGAATGATGACGAGTATTTGGAAAAACCTCGTAACAATATAGAGGAGACTCAACAAACAAGAAACAAGGGATTAATCCATTGGCGATGATTATGGGTTATAGAGAAAGACTAATAGGATAGATTTTTTGGAGTAAGCATGTTTAAATTATATTATCTGAGCTAAATTTACAGTATATATAGCTATGCATTTCGTCTCTGCGTCAGAATAAGGAAACCCCAGAGATAAGACAAGAGTTCTACAAGTTAACTCCTTTTTTCTTCATCTCAAAATTCCCAGGTATGTTTTCAGGATACTGTTTATCTTGCTCCTTATAGCATGTTATGTATATCTTCTCACAGGTGGTAGATGATGCATCTTATTGGAGGTTTGACTTGATCTAGACTAGCTTCCTGTTTAAGTTGCTTTTCCCCTTTTGGTTGATAGCTTTCTGGCAGCACATAATCTCCTTTTTCTTCACTAGTTCTGGTGGAATTTTGGCTATCAGTCATATCAGAACTTTTTGTCTCCTCCACAGTATTGTACAGGTTTTGATCAGTCATATCAGAACTTTCTGTCTCCTCTACCGTGTTGTACAGGTTTTGATATTATAACACATATCTGATATATTTTGGTTTTTTATATGATTTTCTAATAAATACAATCAAGCTTTTTTCGTACTTAAAAAAAAAATTGATGAAAGATGACAATTTCAAGATCCTAAGTCTCTGAATTGCCACTCTTAAACCGAGCTACAACGGTGCCATCACAGTGGAAATTTCCAAAGAAAAATGATCTTCTGTAAGCCATGGACGAAAAGGGAAAAAAACCAACCAGGAAGTCGGCGGGTAAAGCTAACTGCTGTGAAGTCGGACAGAAGCCGAGCTGAGCCCCATGAACCTGAGGGGTTCCATGAGCATACAACAAACTTACTTCCTCCGGGTTCTCCTCCAGAATGAAGCACCCGTATATCAAAAACTTGAAGACTCAAAAATGAGCTTATTCATTACATTGCAACGCACATATATTTATACAAAATTCACTATAGCTATTCACTTACTGCTATTTATTATCTTCCTAAATCCGCTGACTATAGCCGCTCTTCGCTGACTAACATGCCGACTATAGCCGCTCTACACCGACTAACGCCATCATACGGTCAGGCGTGATTAATGTTCTAACACCTCCCTTTAATCACGACAACCTAAAATTTAACTTGCCTGCTGGTCTAAGTCTTAGCTAGGCTTACAACAAACATTTCGTTTTTGTCGTCTTGCTAAAGGGTCCATGCTTGTTCATTTGCTGGTGTAGTTTCATATTCACCTTCCTTGGTTTCCTTATGAAATTCCTTCGCTCCTTGCTTACATACTTAACATCAAAAACCTCTTCTGGATTGGGATGCAATGCAAGATCCCGAACGAGGTAATCTAATTCAAGTTTTCCCCACTTTCCATGAGGAACCAGCAAACGAGCGACCAAAATGCAGTCATCCTCGAACATGAGTGGCCTCAGAAGAACATCCATGGTAGTATCCTCCACAATCGCAGTCATCTTGAAAGCAGATCCAATAAAACTTCTAACAATTGGGTTATGGGAGAAACAATTTTTACTCTGAGTGTTTTCTTCAACGACATGATCCTCAATAACATGAGTGATTTCTTCAACAGCATGATCCTCAACAACATGAGTGAGTTCTTCAACAACATGATCTTCAACAACATGAGTGATTTCTTCAGCTTTTTGCTCAAATAAAAAGCAGGAAAGTTGAAAATTTGAGCCCAATCAGCGCACTCGTGGCTTACAAATTAAAACTTCTTATCAACTTAATAATGACTAAACAGAAAATCGTTCATCAACATTCCAATTTTTTCAGAATTTTTTTAATTACTACTCAAACGGACTTTGAAGAGATAACTTAAAATATCAGAAGTTTGGTGCTGCTACAGATTACCCTTTGAATCCTTCTAATTCGGGTAGAACATGTGTCTCCAAATCAGGTCATACCATATCAGAAACTTGAAGACTCAAAAATGAGCTTATTCATTACATTGCAACGCACATATATTTATACAAAATTCACTATAGCTATTCACTTACTGCTATTTATTATCTATCTAAATCCGCTGACTATAGCCGCTCTTCGCGACTAACATGCCGACTATAGCCACTCTACACCGACTAACGGCGTCATACGGTCAGGCATGCGTGATTAATGTTCTAACACTGTAATTCCATCACTAATACAAGAAGCAACACAGGGCTACCAATGCAAGAAGCAACACAGGACATCCTCCTTTGTTTATAAATTGGATTGCATTCACTAATGCAAGAATCAACACAAGGCATCCTCCTTTGTTTAGAAATTGGTTCTTCACACTCTTGCTTTTGTTTCACTATATGTTTGGGTTTATAAGTGGAGAAATTGAAATTTGGTAATGAAATTTCATGGCCTCATCTGCGTTCCCATCCTC
Source organism: Pinus taeda (assembly GCA_000404065.3). Taxonomy (NCBI): domain Eukaryota; kingdom Viridiplantae; phylum Streptophyta; class Pinopsida; order Pinales; family Pinaceae; genus Pinus; species Pinus taeda. The sequence goes on along the minus strand of APFE030757246.1, from coordinate 19,746 downwards.
TACATACCCTAATATCGTAACATTCCATGATACTACATTTCGTTCAAGAACATTGTGAAATACTTGTGCATTCTCTATGTATCCACATTTAGTATACATATTTACAAGAGCACTCCCCACAATGGCATTACATTGCAATCCACTAGAAATTATGTCATGGTGGACTCCTTGCCATGTTATTGATCTACCAAATTAGCACATGTGGAGAGAACAATGGTGAATGTGAAAAGGTTAGGTTTGGTACAATTCCCTGCCTTGATTAATTGGCCACACCATTGCAAAGGATCACACCACATTTGGTTTAGAAATTTACTTAAGTAGGTAGGATTTCCCTATCTCCCACCTCCTTATAAAGTACTCTCATCTTCTATAAGACTAATTCCTATGTCATTTCCTTACAACGTTTCCTTTTCACGTCTCCTCACACCTAATAATATGATAAGTATTGAATACAAATCTATTTGAATTGATTATAAATATGTGAAATACTTATGCATTCTCTATGTATCCACATTTAGTAAACATATTTACAAGAGCACTCCCTAGAATTTCATTACACTGCAATCCACTAGAAATTATGTCATGGTGGACTCCTTGCCATGTTATTGATCTACCAAATTAGCACATGTGGAGAGAATAATGGTGAATGTGAAATGGTTAGGTTTGGTACAATTCCCCGCCTCGCTTAATTAATTGGCCACACCAATGCAAAGGATCACACCACATTTGGTTTAGACATTTACTTAGGTAGGTAGGATGCCCCTATCTCCCATCTCCTTATAAAGTAATCTCATCTTCTATAACACTAGTTCCTATGTCATTTCCTTACAGTGTTTGCTTTGCATGTCTCCTCACACCTAATAATATGATAAGTATTGAATACATGTCTATTTGAATTGATGATAAATAGTCCACGAGGTGCTCAATAAAGTAGAAAGATATTCATTCTCGTAAATTTAATAATTATATACAAACATAGTATTGTACCCAGTTACTTTATAGGTTTTTTAAAGCACCACTCATAATGAAGTTAGTTATGCCGTAAGGCGTTCCCTCTGGAATCAACACCCCCAGCTACTACCGTGTACGATTATGGACCATCGATTATCTATGTTAGACGATAGAAGCATTTTCTACCGTCAGATTAATAGCTAAAAACAGTTACTAACTCCCAGCAACTATACGGCGAGGAAGATGGATACCTCCACGTGGTTACTAGCTCCCCAGCAATTGCACTACGAAGATTGATACTCCACGCGGTTAATAACTCCCTAACAATTGCGCAGCGAAGATCGATACGGTTACGTGGACGCTCCTAATTCTGCTCTGTATCCTACAGAGCCCGTGGCACAACGCTCCACTCTTTCTAATTTTAAGCAATTTTCGAAAGGTTTTTGTGTTTGATTTAAGTTGGATTTTAGTCTTCTAGTATTTACTGACTCATAAACATTGAAGTGTGCTTACCTAACCAATGCAATCTACAACCAACCTTCAAACTGGTTGTGAGCTTCGATCAACAAACAAATCAGCTATCGAACTCCCAGGCGTCAGTTCATTTGAGACCATGTGAGCGGCAGGACTCAACCAACATTCAAGGTGGGGATGGTGTAGCGACCAGATTTGCTTGATTCGCGTAGTTCTGCTTCCTTTTAAACTCCATAAGAGGCACACTTTCACATATTCCACTCAGTGCACTGAGTGCACAAATATCTGTATTCAGTTAATTTGTTCAATATGTATCCAATCGAAGCTGCAACAGAATGTTATCTTCTTGTGGGAAGCCTCCTGGTTTTCGTCCTCCTCCTCAGCATCAGGAAAAAAAAGAAAAATAGATTGCCACCAGGACCTCCTGGATGGCCTATCATTGGAAACCTTCTTCAGTTGGGTGACAGGCCTCATGAATCTCTCTACCGCCTTGCACAGAAACATGGGGATCTTATGTCCCTCAAACTGGGAAACAAGTTAACACTAGTTGTGTCATCACCATCTATGGCAAAAGAGGTGCTGAAAACAAATGATCAGACCTTCTCCAGCAGGTCAGTCACCATAGCTGCAAAGACATTTGCATACCAAGGGAAGACTCTGGTATTTGTTCATTATGGCCCTCAATGGAGGTTTCTCAGAAAGATCTGTACTACTGAGCTGTTCTCTCCCAAAAGGCTGGACGCGCTTCAGCACCTGAGAAAAGAGGAGGTGAATAGGACCATTGAGTCCATTTTTGAAGACTCAAAGAAAAGACAGAGTGTAAATATTGGGGCCAGTGCCTTTGAGACCTCGCTTAGCCTTGTGGCTAGGATGGTTTGTGGGAAACTTGTGTTCCATCCAGGCTCTCAAGAGGCTGCAGAGTTCAAGGATATGGTATGGGAAGTGCTGAAGTTATCAGGGACTGCAAATTTATCTGATGTTTTCCCTTGCCTTGAGAGGTTTGATCTGCAGGGATTGAACCGGAGGATGAAGAACCTGGCAACCCGATTTGACCGTCTCTTCGACAGGATTATCGAGGAGCGTCTCCAAGAGAAGGAAGCAGGTGTTCATGACAGTTGCGGTGAGGGGAAGGATTTTCTGGAGGTCATGCTGGATTTGAAGAAGGGTGGTACACAATTCACACTGGAGGACATCAAGGGAATGCTAATGGTAAGTGAATTGAATTGACATTTTTTCAAAAGAAACTATTCAATTTTTTGTCCCAGTGAGGTCACGTTGGGAATTAAATTTAGTCCAGTAAATCACTTCTACCTGTTTATCATTAGACCACAACCGAAAGGCCTTTAGAGTAGTACATCTAGTCATAGTAGTACATCTAATGGAGCAACATATGTTGTTAAAAGGTAGGAAGTACAACCAAAGACGGGAATAAAGAACCAATGTCCAAGGGATTCAAATGCAGTTCATGTTCATTTTCCTTTCATTTAACTCAGGGAAGGGGGGACATGCTACCTTGGGGATTTCCAGGTGGTGGGAGGGAGAGAGAGTCATGCCAGAAATAGACCCTTATCAGTGGAAGTAAACACCTACTAGTTCACCGCTGAACAATAGTTCAAAGCGATTGAGTTCAATTTACTCCATAGAAGTACATCTAGTGGAAGTTGGACCAACATATTTTGTTAAAAAGTAGAAAGTACAACCAAAGAGATAAAGAAAGCACTAACCTTACTACAAAATTTATTGTTAGGCTTAATTATACTACATGCCTCTTACATTTACTGTGTGACAGTGAAAAGGATCCATCTATTTCCAAAGGATTTGAATGTTCTTTGTTTTTCTTTCCTTAGTTCAGAGACATTCCCGAAAGGAGTAGTGTGCTTAGGAGGGCAATATGAGGGTAATATGTTGTACTTACGAAGGTATCCAAGGGAATAATAATAAATGTTCTGGTATTAGTATAAAGACCATCACTAATAATAATGCCTGACCATCGCTAATAATAATACCTATGATAAATGCTCAGGTATTGTTAAAGACCATCACTAATAATAACGCCTGACCATCACTAATAATAATGCCTATGATAAATGCTCAGGTATTGTTATAGAGACCATCATTAATAATTAATAATAATAAGGCCTATGTCATACTGTGAATACAAATATTGTAACATGCTTTAAAATTACTAGAAGGTTTTTTCTCTAAAATGTTTAGAATTAAATAGCTCTTACTTATTAATGATTCCCTTTATAGTATTATCTAAACATTTATGATTATTCTCTTTGGATAACTCCCTAATTACCCTCCCAGGTATACTACAAAAGACATTTATGATTATTCCCTTTGGATAACTCCCTAGGTCTTGAACTAGAAGGAAAATTCTGAAATAGAGAAAACAATGCATCTATTCTGAGGGATCCAGATGCACTTCCATTTCCTTTCATTTGTTCAAGGAAGGTCCTTATAAGCTAGAGTGCAAGGCCCTGAGTCTGAGCTAGCTAGAAGGCAAGCTCTTGAAGGTCTTAGTCTTACCTGAAAGGTCTTTATGAGTCTTAGCTTAAGAGAAGCAAAACCTTGATGAAATCCCCTTCCCAGGTAAAGAAATAGAAAAATAGATAATATGACATGCACTCGTTTTTCACACTTGTAGTTGAAATTTTCAATATAATACTAAATAGTGATCCAATGTTGGAAGTGCAGCTTCCATTCTTAACTCTCAGAAAGTAAATGTCACAGGGAGGATCGAAAATTATGTTTGCTTTAATTTATGTTTTTCAAAATCTCCCATGTTTGTTGCAATTTGATCATGTCGAGAATCAAATAATGGGTGGCATTTGCTCTGCATGTTGTTTTATTTTTCCTGTACCGTGTTAAGCTCTGTTCCCACTGTTTGTTAAATAATTTTAGATATAATTTGTTTTTTTTAGAATCATTTGTTTCATACAGGATTCAGTGAAGGAATTCTGGTAATATAAGGCAAGGGCCATTTTCTACGGCCCTGAAAGAATCAGCCAAATTCAACACAAGTTTTTTAAGTCGAATTTTTATTTCAATTTTTTTTCTCAACCAAACTTTGGAAATTAAAAAAAAATGGACTTGGCCTTAGCAGAGATTCATAAAGAAATCATAAGTGAAATGGCGACTTGTTAAATAAGTTTCAGGGCAGTGGAAAATGGTCCTTGCTCAATTTTAGTTGCCTTATATGAATTCCTTACCAGAACCCTGTGTGAAATTACTAGTTTTTCGTAAATAAATTTTATCTTTAATTCAATGAAACGTGAGAAGTGGCCCGTTAAAGACAAAACAAGATGTGGACGAAATGCTTGTGATGGTCCAATTCTCCAAAAACCAGACTGCAACAAAAATGGGGAAGACTGTTTGAAAAACATAAATCGAGGCAAACATCTGTTGCCATTGACTCTGAAATTTATCTAAAAGAACGACAGTGGCATATCCAAAAGTTGATGGCTTTTTATTCATATTTGTAACTTGAAGTGTGACTATTCATTCCAATTCCCAGCCATAGATTGATTGTTACACTAACCCACTTCGATATTTGAAATATAAATTGTTATTAAAACACGGTGCTGAATGAATGCCATTTTACTGTTAAAATTGCCTCTGGACCTATTTTAAAGATTTTACCTCTGTTTTACTGTGTCAGATGTTATTTCCCATAATTTGTTTGCAGACACCTATATGCATCAAATGCCCCTAAAACATTTGCTGCTCTCCTTTCTTTGCAAGCTCTGTAAGCCATCTTTTTGCCACAAATAACATACAATTTTAACTAAAGTTATGTGCTCATTCTGGCAGGACATGTTCGTTGCAGGGACCGATACCACTTCGGCAACAGTTGAATGGGCAATGGCTGAGCTTATCAGAAAACCAACGCTACTAAAAAAGGCCCAAGCAGAGCTGGATGAGGTTGTTGGTCGAGAGAAGAGAATGGAGGAATCAGACATAGCAAAATTGCCCTATCTACAAGCAGTAGTGAAGGAGGTACTCAGATTGCACCCAGCAGCTCCACTGATAATTCCTCGAAGAGCAGACAACTCTGCCGAGATTGGTGGATATGTTGTCCCAGAGAACACGCAGGTGTTTGTGAATATCTGGGGCATCGGAAGAGATCCCAACGTTTGGAAGGAACCTCTGAAATTCAAACCGGAAAGGTTTTTAGACTGTAATACTGACTACAGAGGCCAGGATTTTGAACTGATACCATTTGGCGCAGGGAGAAGGATTTGCCTTGGGCTGCCTCTGGCACACAGAATGGTTCATTTTGTTTTGGGATCTCTGCTTCATGCTTTCAATTGGTGCATCCCAATGGTCAATAAGGATGAAGATTTTGGTGTTGATATGTCTGAAATGTTTGGGATAACTCTACAAAAAGCAGTACCTCTGATAGCAGTTCCCACCCCAAGACTGCCCATAAAGCTTTACTAGAAAAAGTATTGTATGAGTGTGCTTATACGCCTGAATAATAAAATCCAGTAAGTAGATGGGCTAACATCTATTTTTATAGGATAGGGAAATCTAGTTTACAAGATTTGTACATGATCTAGACTGCTAAGTTACTTTTCGGCCTTTTTGATACTGCAGAAGGCAGAAAACTAGATTAATTCCATTGATCTGTGTGGATTAAGTTTTCCCATAGTAATGGCAAAAATAATATTAAGATTTATAGTACAAGTTAGTGGATTAAATTTGTGTTTAAAAATAGTATTAAGATTTATAGCATAAGTCAGAAATGTAGTGAAAGGTATTTACATTCACTGACAATAACTCAAAAATTGCAATTGGATCTACATTAATCATAAGAAAATATTCTACATTTATTTGTTTGACTATAAATAATGAAAATAACAACATACACTTAATATCTATTTCACTAAACCAGCTACAAGACCTAAAAGATGGTTGGTCATGTGCCTCAAAAATTGCAATTGTATCTACATTAATCATAAGAAAATATTTTACATTTATTTGTTTAACTGTAAATAATGAAAATAATAACATACACTTAATATCTATTTCACTAAACCAGCTACAAGACCTAAAGGATGGTCGGTCATGTCCCTCTTTCAGCAAGCAAGAAGATCGGCGAGCCTGCCTATGATTTCAGGAGGAAAGTGCCGGGGCAAAGAGTTCCTTACCGAGCTGAGCTGTAGCAGGAAGATCCTTAGACTGAGGGGCAATCTTTCTATCAATCAACTCCTTCAGGATACATGGCATTATAATTAACAATTTATATAATACACATAAATGAAATAATATTAAAGATAAATTAGATTTCAAATTAATAAATTGTTTAGCTTGATTTTTTTGTTAGTATTGACATTAAATGGTAAAAGAAAGTCAATGTTATATAATATGGAAAAAATTAGACATTATCCTAGATTTAAAACTCTTATATAGGTAGATGCTATCAATCATGTGTTAGAGATAAAATACTAAAGAAATAAATAATAAGAAATCATACATAGCAACAAGTCACATAAACCATGAACACTATGATTTACTCTTAAAAATCCCAATTGGGGAAAAACCAACCTAATACTAGATCTAATATCTTTTGGTTTAATGTAGTCAATCCAATCAACACACAAGCTTGCCCAAATGAGCCTTCTCCTCGCTCAACTCTAGCTCTCATTACAATAGAGATTCCCCAAGTCTTTTAAAAACTCTAACTACATATAATACCATGGGCTTAATACCACAAGTCACCAACACTAGGTGTTCATAACCACCATTATTGACATAACGACCTTGACTCTTTTACCAATTCAATTTTAGCTATAAAAACTTTGCAAAAGTAAATCTCCAAATAATAAGATAGGCAAAAGACATATAACCATTGGGAAGCAATTTGGGGTGATGATGAAAACATCAATTTACAATCAACAATCACTATATATGCAAACATGTCCATATATGCAAACATGTCCAACACGTACAATAAAAACACTTCTTATATGTGATTTATTTACAATTTATTGATAAGATGTGATGATACCCATAAAAATGTCATCACTAATTTGAGAAATGAATATAGACAATGCTGCGCGTGCCCATACAAAATTCCCAAATAATTAAAACAAAATTACACTTAAAATTTGAAATCACTGACAGTTATACTTCCTCCATCACATCACATCACAGTTATATATATATATATAAATATAAATAACTAACGTTAAAATATCTTATAAATATTGTGAGAACTCAAAATTCTATAAAAATGTATAATCTTGATGGAAGCAATGCGTAATTGTTAATGATTCGAGGAGAGGAATGGTGTGCACAAAAACTTCCATGTGAATTTCATAATTAAAAGTTCAATATTTACATGTTTAACAAAATGATTCGAATCATGTATATTTAAAAAACTAACTTTTATGTGAGTGGAGAGCATTCATGACCCAAAATGCCTTGGGATGCACTTTAACCAAGGACAAGTGATGACCCATTATGAAACACAAGTGATGGCCCATTATGAAACATGTGAAGACACCTTTTTTAAGCAGTAGTCTATAAAGCGATTTTTTGAAAGCCTTTCTTGCGGATTTCTCCGGTCAAAATCCGGCAACAATTCATTGGAATCCCAAGTTTGATAGCTAGTTTCTGCACAATCAATGGCTCCCAGGGGTTTTTCAGGGCGCTGAATCCAAATACGCAGTTAAAAAACCATTCTAACTGCTTAAAAATCAAGATTTAACCTCATTTCTTCCGCCGGATTCCATCACCAGAATCTCCAAAAAGTCTCATTATAGACAACTCCCTTTTTTAACTCATTTTGCTCCTTTTTTTTCTTCATTTTTGCCTAATTTATTATCTCTGCCACAGGCCAGAGATACCGCAATCGTTTTTATGTTCATTATGAATTAATTTACTGTCTGTGACCAAAAGAAAATTAAGATTAACCTTATAAACACAATTAATTTATTTATTTTTAAATATTTACATTATATTTATTTAAATTGTGATTGAGTGAGTAGATGATGGTTGAGCTGACAGATCATACCATTGTTGTGCTCGTCAGATCTCTTTTCTGCAGATTCAGAGCTTCAGTTAAGTTAGAGGTTCACGGACTATATATTTTAAAGGTTTGTGAGATTAACGGCTATAACAGTTTATGAGAAAAAAAATTGGGCATAAATCACATAATAATATATTTATCGAGGCATTCGAACCAATGAGTGTAGTTTATGTGAAAACAACAATAACAATTTTAAAATTACTTAATCCCATGTGAATTTTAAATTTAAATTATTTTTTATTTTATTAAAATTTTATATAATTATTAAATTTAACTTTAAATAATTAATTTGGAATAATTATAAATCAATAAATAAATATAATTTAATTACAAATTAGTAAAAAATATTTAATGATATTTTTAATATTCAATATGATATTATATTATTATTTTTATTATTATGTTTATATATATGTGTGGGGATATATTTTCAATATCATAATTATTAAATTTTTATATTTTGAATAAATAAAAAATGTTTTATAGTTATTGTTAATTTTAATTAAAAATAACTATATTTTTAATTAAAATATTATAAATAATTAAATTAAGAAAACAAATTGAATGCATTTTATCATTAATAATAAAATATATATAGATATTTGAATTTTTTTGGAAATTCTAATTTCAAAATATTAGAAGAAGGTGATGAATTTTAATATTGAAAATTTGAATTATCAATTTGTCTCGACTAGTGTTAAAAAGAAAATGAAAAATACAAATAAAAGAACTAAGTTTCATGCGCATCAAAGTGAACATAGGCGTTGTTCAACACCCAAAATACCTTGGGATGAAATAGTATATTACCTATGCTAGTCTAAAAAAATGAAAAACACTCTCTTCGATTGTCAAATGTTTATTTATATAGGTTCTAAATTTCAAAATATTTATAACACTAACAACTTTCTTGACTTGCTAAATTAATATAACTATGGTAATCTCAAAATGCTTTTCAAGTTCTCTTTTTTAACATAGAAATTAAATATTAAAGAATATCAATTAATCGCTTACCTTCTTGAAGTCCTGAACTTAATGAACATTAATTATGAAATATATCTGAAAAAACATTACAAAATAGAAAATTATAATTTTCAATACTATCCTATCTATATTATTTCAACTTTCACTTATAATGTATATTTTTAATTTATTTATCAAATTTCTTTCCCTATATATGATTTACCAACCTACAATTAAAATTAACATATTACAAATAAAGGTAGAACACTATATTCTAGAATAATTGCTAATAAAATAATAATTATTAATAATTATACTTTACGTTTGTTATTTTTACAAGGAAGTTCATAATTTACTCTATACAATATTTCAATTCTAAATGTTTATTTTTAATTTATTTACTAATTTACTTTTTACATAATTATTTAATAAGTATAATGTACTTATTTTTATGTGTATATGAAATTATTTTCATAAAAATTATTATATTTTATATATGAATGTAAAATTATTATATTATAAATTTTTAAACTTAAAATCAATATAAAACTTTTTAATTATAAAATTATTACATATTATCTCAAATTTATGATGATAATAATGGTAGTGGTGGTGGTTAACATTCATTGAGACCAAACTTTGGTTTATTAGACCTAAAGAAACTAATTATTTAGTTTCATTTAAGATTTTATTCCTATGCTCAAAAAGCTTGGAGAGAAGCCTCTCAAGCTCACTGTAATTTTGACATCGTAAAAGGCTAGGAAGGTCAGTGTTGCAACAAAGATTTTGAAACTGAGATCTAATGTGGTTGTACGCAAGGCGCTCTAAGAGGATGTGATTTTCATCCTCTATGTTCGTATTCTCACAGAGATGGTAGAACCTTTCCATCCATGGTGTTTTAGGAACTGCCCAACCACCCGTTTCACTATGGAGAGATGGCAGAACCTTTCAATCCATGGTGTTTTAGGAACTGCCCAACTACCCGTTTCACTATGGAGCTCATGAGAGTTAGTTCTAATCTTGGCTATATTAATTTTCTTCTTTGAGCTAGTTAAAACAGAGAGATACTTTTGATCTTCTAGGGTGGGGTTGATGACCTCCTTCTAATATCTTAATTTTCTTTTAGCTGCTAAATCTTTCTCACACCACATTTTTTCTTTGAACTTAGAAGTAACAATATTTTTAATGTTATTAATGTTTTGCAATGCAACATTCTCATCGATCTTCCAATGGTTTAACCATCTTAATTTTCTTTTAGCTGCTAAATCTTTCTCACACCACATTTTTCTTTGAACTTAGAAGTAACAATATTTTTAATGTTATTAATGTTTTGCAATGCAACGTTCTCCCAATGGTTTAACCATGCCCTGGTGTCTTTATACCAACCTCGTTTGAGCCTTAGGTGGTTTTGGCTGGAATTTAAAGCTAGCTTAGGAAGTCTATGGCCTCCTATATTATTGAGTTTGTGCTTATACAACAGAAGCCTAGTCATAGCTAGGCTCTTGATAGGGGAAAGACCCAGTTCTATAAAGAGACTAGGATAGGTGTGTTGCTTTTAATATATATGGATAGAAAATAATTTTTCTTTTAATTTTTTTCCCAATAATTTATATATTTTAATTTCTATAATAATATTTTTATATATTAAGATTTATAAATAAGTATAACTTATTTAAATTATATTTTTAGTTTTATTAAATATTATATGTAATACCATATTTTTATTTTTGTTATAATTATTGAAAACAAATGATAGAGTAACATAATTTAATAGCAATTAATAAATCTCATGAAAATCTTCATACATATTGGAAAATGCAAATGTTCCAATAAATTGATGATATATTATACCAATAAATTTTCTTTATAAATCATACAACATTTTCAATGTAATTTTTTTAGTAAGAAACTTTAATTGGATGACAATGTACTTGATCCTCCTATACAATATTTTAGTAAGAAACTTTCATCATAGAATAAAATAAACAAATATGATATTAAAGTTCACAAAAAAATTCATTCACAAATAGAGTTTTTATTGTCTCTGCCTAGCAAAAAAATAATGCAATCATGAATTATCTTATTATTTTAATTGTATTTTTTATTAATATAAAATTATAGATGTTTGTTATTTTTTATTCTAATTTAACTATATTTAAATTACACTAGAATTACTATTCTATAATCTTTGTTCTTGATTCATAACTTTCAAAATTGAATAATTAAATTCAACCACAAGAAACGCGAACTATACAACTTTGTTCTAATCTATTTATCCATTACTACATGATAAAAAAAAAAAAACTAAAAATATATGTGAACTTGATTGTTAACGGTGGGGCAGTCGGCTGCCACGCACCCCACCTGCGATTGAATCCTGCTATGTGGAACTGCGATGCAACATATAACAAGTTTCATGTATGATGTGACGGATGTGTCAGATGCCAGTTTGTGGCTGATATGTATATATGTACTATCTCTCTGAAAAAAATGGTTATTTGATCAAGTTCACATGTTACTTAAGCTTATTACGGTCTTCCCAAAGCTAATGATTAAACGCAGCAGTGTTGTTGCAGAACTTCAAGGAGGCACTATGGAATGTTCGATGCTACGGAACTATCGGTAACACATGGTGCGAAAGAATGAATTTCCACTCAACGTTGAATGAGGTTCCACCCTGCGTTGGTGTATATGAAGGTTCCACCCTTGATGAATTGAAGCTATTCACTGAGGCTGTCAGAAGGTGGGATGTTATTGCAACCATCTCCTATCTACATTGACATTGTGTATCATCCTAATTATCTTATGTTGGCTCTTCAGATGGGACCTCTCCTTGACAGAAAGCCTTCCAGACTATATGAAATTCTGCTACAAAATCTTTTACGAAATTGTTCATGAAGTGGTTCGGGAGGCAGAGAAGTTAAAGGGGCGCGAATTGCCTAGGTTTTTCAGAAAAGGAGTAAGTAATACGGATGAATTTGTAAGTTGTTTTTATCTGACTTACTGGGCAGACATGAATATTGTAATTATTTTCTAATCTTAATCTTGAATTCATCAGTGGGAGGAATATCTTATGGGGTATTATGAAGACGCTGAATGGTTAGCATCTGAGTACGTGCCAAGCTTGGAGGAATACATAAAGAACGGGATCATTTACATCGGCCAACGTATACTTCTGGTGAGTGGAGTGTTATTGATGGAAGGGCAAATCCTTTCGCAAGAGGCATTGGAGCAATTAGATTACCCAGGAAGGCGTGTTCTCACAGAGCTCAACTGCATCATTACTCGCCTGGCCGACGACATACATACATATAAGGCTGAGAAGGCTCGTGGAGAATTGGCGTCCAGTATTGAATGTTATATGAAAGAACATCCTGGAAGTAGAGAGGAAATGGCTGTGAATTACATGTACAACCTTCTGGAGCCGGCAATGAAGGAGCTGACGTGGGAGTTTCTGAAGCCCGACGACACATCGGATGTCGACATCCCATTCGAGTGCAAGAATATGCTAATGGAAGACACTGAAGGAGATCGTTTTGGCATCTCTAAAAGAAAAATCAAGGACTACATCAAAGAGTGTCTAATTGAACCCTTGCCACTGTGACTCATATGGTCCTTCCTGCTATGATGTGACTTTGAGTCTGAACACCTTCCTTCCAGATAAAGATGTGCATACATCACCTCAAGTGATGCAGACGTTCAATGGAATTAAGATATATTGATTGAACGAGAAGGCTTGGAATTTAGAATCTCGGCATGTTTAATTTAATTATAAATTTATGTGATGGTAGAGATTTGATTTCAATAATTTATTTTAGATTTTGTTTTTTTAATTACGTTATCTATACAAAAGAAGTTCATTTGAGATTTATTTCAAGATCTGTTTTGTTTTAATTATATTTATTAATTAAAAAAATTATATAATCAAATGTAAGGTAAAATGTTTTATTTTTTATTTTTTTGGATTATGTGATATTGATGTAAAATGTTTTAAGATCATTTTGGATTATGCGATATTGATTAACTATTTTTTTAACTGAACTTTTTATCATTTTATGAACTTTTTATAATTTTATGATTTTTTTGGTTATGTGATCTAAATGATTTTTGGATCCTATGATATTAATGAGTAATTTAATTATAACTAATTTTTTTATAAATTAAAATATTCTAATCTAATTTTAAATATATATTTATATGTAAAAAATTTATATATTAATTATTTTTATTAGTAATAAAAATAATTATTATTGCGTTGAGAATAAAGGAGATATATAAACATTAGGTGGGTAAAGGAGATATATAAACATTAGGTGGGTACATGTTATAGCTTACAACTGTGTGAAAATATTTCAAATGTTAAGTATCCTATTATGCATCCACCACTACATAGCGTGGAAAAAAAATTAAATCTAAACTTCAACAAATAAAAAATAAATGTATAAATAAATATATGTATCTATCACTCACTCACTCGAAATCATACTATCACTCATACCGCAGTATGTTTGACTTGATTGATCGTTCGCTGCTCTCATCTGAAACATTGGTTATAACAGATTGAATATATGTCTAACTGTAGCAGCTATTTCAACCAGTCAACTATTTCATTTAACGAAGAAAAGTCGAGAATATTGCCTCAGTGTAGTAGGTTATTCAACTTTCTGTGACAGACTGGATAGGAGATACATTTGTGAATAACCCTAACAACAAGTTGTGGAAGTGGTGTTGCTGTTAGGTTGTCAACAGGAAATGCTGCCTGTGCAGCTACAACATTTCTATGGGCAGTGAAGACATTTTCTGTGGCAAAATTACATCGAAGTGTCTGTTCTTGAAACTCAGAGTCGAGTTGATAAAAATGACAGCTACATGTTATTTCAAATATACTGAGTAGTGCAAGAATGAGCTTATGTCCTTTTGTTGGCAACATATTTGTGGCATGATTAGAATGATTTAGATGGTGGTTGATCTGGTAATTTTCTTCAAAGACCTAGTAATCTTCTTTAAAGACCCTGAGAAGAAAGATCTCAAGTCCAGTTATAAATACAATTCTTGTATTAGCTTGGCCACTTGATTGCGGTCAAACCCTCAACTCAGCCAACGTGAGCATAATGTCGAAGCTGGACCTTTCTCGATCGATAAATTGGTGGGACTCTAGTCTATTTTACCATGAATGCCCATCACTATCAATCAAGTTTGGTGCCACCCCCCAAGTTCGACGCCACCCCCTATAATATAATAGAAGGAAAGGGGAAATTAAACAGGCTATAGGAGAAAACTCCGCCAACAAGTAGGTGTAAAACCCCGAGGTTTATCAAATCTTTTGATCCCTCACTTGTAACTCTGGTATTTAGCTATGTTTGTAATAAATTCTTTTACACCTCATTTTGTATCATAATGTCGAGCATAATGTCGATGCTGGAGGAGATTGCAAGTCTTTCTCGGTTCAATTTCAAGAAGTCTCGAGACTGTAAGGTGAAGTTGCATGGGATGGAGTAGGGGCATTTTTCTATTGACACCTAGATTTTCTAAGTCGTGCCCTCACTCTTCACGGTGGAGCTTAGGAAGATCGGAGGGGATTTGCTAGAATACAGTAATTTCTAGAGTCACGATCTAAATCTTGGCCTCAAAGACATCATCTGGACATGGGATGGCAATCAATAATAAATATATATTCACTGTGTATGGTGCATGATAATTGTTCACTTTAAAACTATTTTTGAGTTAAATGATTGGTTGAATTTGCTGCTTTATGTTGATTGTAAATATATTCCTAGCAGAATTGATAGGATTGAGATGGAGTTGTTTCTATCCTTTCGTTGTCAATATATTTGTGGTAGGATTAGTAGGATTTAGATGGCGGTTGATCTGGTAATCTTCTTCAAAGACCGTGAGAAGAAAGATCTCAAGTCCAGCTATAACTACAATTCTCGTATTAGCTTGCCCACTTGATTGCTGTCAAACCCCACCCCCTTTTAGCATTGACATAATGTGTTTGGAAGCCTCATTTTCTATAGGATTCATCTAATTGTTCCAAGCATGATAGAATTCTAAACTCTCAAAGTAAATGGTTCTAACAAATTTTCCATCCACTAGAGGTGAGAACCTTAAAACTAAGATTAACTTAAAGTTGTTATGTTGTGAATTTTCTTCATGAGTTTGAGGCAATGCTAATGCATTATTCACATAATAAGGTTGAATATTCTTATGGGCTGATTGTTTACACCATCCTTTAATGGTGGAAAATATTTCAAACAAATGTTTTTTGAACTCGCTTCGTCTTATTTACTTTTAGCACCATTCATTTTAGTGACCTTCTGGTTAGAAGTGGTGAGTAGGGGGTGTATCTCATGAACAAGGATTGTGATGCCAATATCATCATGATAAAAAACAATTATAATGGGGAATTCATAAGTGGCCAGAAAGATTCAAGATTTAGATGACATCATCAAATGGTGAGAGCAATACAATTTTACCCCAACCAATGTACACTCCTTTCTACAACGTGAAATATATTGGTTTTCTTCCAACATTTATTAAACCAAATCTATGAAATGCATTTAAACACATTGAGTCACTGTACAAAGAGAATGATGGACACCTAGTTGAGGTTATGAAAATGATTGAGAATGATGGGCACCTAGTTGAGGCTATGAAAATGATTGAGTTAGATAAAATACAATTGTCTTAAGAGACAAAAAATAATACCATTCTTTTATAGTTTGGACATTTTACACTAGAGAAATAAGGATAAGAAGCAACAAGGAACTAAATTAAGAACATTTACTTTGTTATGAAATGTTTGATTTAAATCATTTACTTATAAAAGGTTCTAGAATCTTAATAAAGAGCATTTTCATAAATCCTTCACATTGAACATACCCTGGTTGGAATCTCCCTGAAACATAACATATGATAAAAAAGAAACACCACTAAAGAAACAAAATTGCATAAAATTTTGACTTCTTTCTTTTATGCTATTGTTTCTTATATCATTGCCTTAAACATAACATATGATAGAAAAGAAACACCAAAAGAAACAAAATTGCATAAAATTTTGACTTCTTTCTTTTATGGTATTGTTTCTTATATCATTGCCTTACGGCATTTCCTTTGCAACATGTGGTGCAAATGCTAGTTATATAATGGTAATAGAATTAGTATACTTTTTCCATGGAGGAATAAAAATGTTGAAGTAATTCGAAAATGTTTTTATTTTAATAAAAGATTTAAAACATCTAAAAATAAATAATAAAAATAAAAATAAAAAATGAGTAAAACATTTAAAAAAAGGAACATGACTCATTCTTCTCAACTAATGACCTTATGAGATGAAAGAGATATGTGGGCAGATGGCGGGTTTCAAGCGTATGTTATACATGAGGCATGTAAAAAAGGTGGTGGAAGTCGGGGTGGCAAAAAACATTGTGCCATACAAGTTACTTCTCCTGCACATATTCTATGTTTCAACCATGACGTTCTGCTCAATAGAGTAATCAACCTTCAGAAGAGGACTTTGGTGGGCAAATGGTATTTTGTTGAGTTTGAGGAAGCTGAGATGCGGAATTGGGTTGCAACTAAATGGAAATCCCTTCTGGGAGACATCCATACGGTTGTTAGATTACTAGGCAGCTGGTACAGCTACCATTTCCTCAGTGAGGAGGATTTACAGAAAATATTAGTGCTGCCATGGGTTAAGGGACGCGGGTTCCTAGCTCTACACCCCTGGTACATGGGCTTCAATCCTCTGAAGCAAACGCCTGAAAACAAACTCATTTGGGTCAAATTACCGGGACTTCCATTAAAATTCTAGACCAAGGAAGTATTCACTGATATCGACAACACCATAGGAAAATTCATTTATGTCGATCCCCATTGTCTAGGGTCCAGGGAAAAATGAGTTGCTTGGGTCCTAATTGAAAAGGATTTCTGTGAGACTTTCCCAGACCATATTGAATTAAGATGGGAGGATATCAATCTTCGACAGCGTCTGGATTTCTAGGGAATACCCTTCAAATGCCTCATATGCCATCAAATTGGTCACTTATGGCAAATTGACCTAAAGGAAGAGGAGGGAGGCAGTCTTCCCAGGGGCAACATAGGGTAAACTACATGAACAAGGAGGAGGTCAGGCCTGAATATTATGACTCTCATCGTGGAAAGGTTGTGACTAAAGGTGGCGAACTTCCATGTCAAGGTAACTCTAATCACTCGACTCTGTTCTTTTACAATCCGTCTCCCCATCCTACAAATAATGCATCTTTTCCCATTCATGTTCCTACATCCCCCTGGACGTCAAAACACTCTAGCTCTCATAATTCTACTGACTCACCACGATAGGAACAAAACAGGTTTTTGTCTGCCCCAGTTCCACCTCCCCCTTTTTCTGTTCTGTCACAGAGTCCTCCTTTTGACATTCCCTCCACATCCTATGCCACATATACACAGGGACATAAATTGTGATTGAGTGAGTAGATGATGGTTGAGCTGACAGATCATACCATTGTTGTGCTCGTCAGATCTCTTTTCTACAGATTCAGAGCTTCAGTTAAGTTAGAGGTTTATAGACGGCATACTTTAAAGGTTTGTGAGATTAACAACTATAACAGTTTATGAGAAAAAAAATTCGGTGTAAATCACATAATAGTTTATGAGAAAAAAAATCTGGCTTAAATCACATAATAGTTTATGAGAAAAAAAATTCGGCGTAAATCACATAATAATATATTTATCGGGGCATTCGAACCAACTAATGTAGTTCATCGTTTAAACAACAATAACAGTTTTAAAATTACTTAATCCCATGTGAATTTTAAATTTAAATTATTTTTTATTATTAAATTTTATATAATATTAAACTTAACTTTAAACTCACATTAATTTTGAAACGATAATTAATAAATCAATAAATTAAATATTTAATTAATGTAAATTGTGAATTTTACCAAACTAGTAAAGAAATATTTAATGATTATATATTCAATATGATATATATTATATTTTATTACTATGTTATATATGTGTTGGGGGATATATTTCAAATCCATATTATTAAATTTATATTTTGAATAATAAAAAAGTGTTTTATAGTTATTGTTAATTTAATTAACAATAATATATTTTTAAATTAAAATATTATATAATTAAATTAAGAATAAATTGAATGCATTTTATTATTAATTAATAATATATATAGATATTTGAAATTTTTGAAAATTCTAATTTCAAAATATTAGAAGAAGGTGATGAATTTTAATATTGAAAATTGAATTATCAATTTGTCTTGACTAGTGTTAAAAAGTAAATGAACATTACAAATAAAAGAACTAAGTTTCATGCGCGCTGAAGTTAGGCGTTGTTCAACACCGAAAATACCTTGGGATGAAATAGTCTATTACCTATCCTAGTCTAAAAAGATGAAAAGCACTCTCTCTTGGATTGTCAAATGCTTATTTACAGTTCTAAATGTAGGAATTTACAAGGTAAGTTCCTCAGACAGAACACCAAAAGGACACCGCTCACAAACAGATCACAGATCAATACACCAGTATTTTGACGTGGTTAAAATCTGTCTAGGATCCTTTAGGTCCTTGATTACAACATCGTGAGGTGAAAATTCAACGATTTTACCTTCACCTGAATGAGTTATCTGATATACAGATAGAAGGTTGGAGGATAAGGTTGGAACACATAATACATCATTTAATTGACCATTGTCTATATGAACAGTTCCAGTCCCTACAACACTAAGAGATCTATTATCACCATCATATATATTTTTGGTGTTACAATCATTTAAAGAAGAAAACATGGCTTTATTTTTGGCCATATGATAAGAAGCTCCAGAATCAATGAGCCATTCATGAGAATGAGAGGAAGAAGATACATTTAGTGCATATCCAGACTGAGATGCTTGACAACCACATGCAAAAAGTGCCATTCCTGAAGATGAAGTAGAAGAATGCTCCACATGGATGTTATGTTTCTTCATTGCGGCTTCCAAGGCTTCCATCTTCTTAAAGCATTAGATTCTAAGTGGCCATCTCGATTACAAAAGTTACAATGTCTATCAGTCTTCTTCCATTTGTTTTTATTGGTCTTATCATTTTGCTGAAATGATCTTTCATTTTGAGGCTGAGTTTGCTTAGGACCCTTGTTTGTTTTAGGACCATTCTTTTTAGGATATGACTTCTTAGGATTCTTTAAATTTGGTTGCTGCTGGGCGGCTAACGCTTTCTTGGAAGAGTTTCCAAGATTAAGAAGACCAAGGTGTAAGAGTTTTCCTTGTTCTCTTATTAAAGAATCACAAAAAGAGTCAAAGG
>APFE030757243.1:0-11524 GCA_000404065.3 Pinus taeda | reverse complement strand
AAATTGGTGATGATTCTTACAAGGAAAATCTTTAGTCATTGTTACTTGTGGTATTGTCATGGTCATTTATATCTCTTAAATTTATTGAATAAAAATACTTTTGAAATTTTGATTTTATACTAAATAGACTTAACAAATTATAAACTCCACCCATTTTGTATCGTAAAATAAAAAAATTGAGTAAAATTTAAGATAAGAATATCTTAATTAAAATATCAAATTAAAGATTGATAGGGGAATTGTGTCAAGAGGACAATCTTGGTGTGATGGCTAGGGTTTCTTAGTCCTTTTGCTTTCCTTATGCAGTCGGGTTTCTTCAAACATCAAATGCACCTTCTGCGTCATCTCTAGGGCACGATCTCACTGCTCGCGGCTCCGATAATGGAATTTTTGAATGGAGTTAATTCTAGTTCTGGTCTCCTATTCAGGCACGGAGACTGACAAATGATGTTGTTAGTAGTATCCTTCACCAAATGATCAATGCAAAATACCTTCTCAGCCCGTACGTACATGATGGAATAGAAGGAAGTGAATGGCATCACATTCGTGAGTCGGGAATGGACCTATGTAGGATTAAGGTGACTCTGGAGCAGAAACCTTATAATTGTCTGCTCTTAGTCACTAAAGAAATATTGATCAGATCTGAAGGAAAAATATTGGCTACATACATGAATATTCGACCTCGAAAACTTCATTTCATAGATCCGTTGTTAAAGATCCCGAATTTGGATATTCTCAATCCACTGAGCACATTAGCTTGTCAAAATGGAGGAGTAGCATTGGATATGAAAAGTTTGCTTCGTTTTTTGCCGGATCAGAATTTTCCTCGATCAAAGTGGGTGGGTTTGGTGGTTTGGCCATCACTTATGAAGTCAATACTGCCACAGAAATCCATATCAGTCTTTGCTGATCCACACTTATCCATTGATTCTAGTAAAGATTCGTGTGACTGTCAAGTATGGGCACTCGATTTGGTAGCCTTCCAATTTTTTGTCAAATCCCCAAATGGAAAATCAATATTATTTTGGGTTCGGGCCAAAAATCACGTCAAACAATTAAAGCACAATATCGTGCACACTATGGGTATCCCACTACTCCTACAAAGTCTAATCTGCGGATGAAAATCGATGTAAGAAGTTGTGATGTTACAAGATTATAACATCCTTCCGTTATCCACCATCATATTAAACTTGAGGATCGGGGAGGATCACCTCGACCAATAAATTCAAAGGGCACAAGGGTAGTGTCCAGATCTAGTATTCCCAAAGGAACATAATCAAATCGAGGGCAAGTAAATGGAGTCTTTTCTTTCATAGATATCCTCAAAGGAAGATGCGTTGCCTCAACAACACAACAGATCAGAAACATAATATACCCAACCCCTACATAGTGGAACAACTGGATCAAATCCCAGTATTGATTGTATATCTACCATAAACAAATTATTTTTTCATAACATATGAATCTCAAGAAGTACTATACAGATTCAACACTTTTTGGCTAAAACCAATGGATCTCTACCATTGGATATTCACAAATTGGACAATAAATTGTAAGATTCAGCTTTGCTCCAGGGGCTTTTTCATAGTAAAATTTGTATCATGAGAGGGTTGTGAATATATACTGCAAGAGGGTCCATGGTTTTGGGGCTTTGCAGGAACTTTTGTCACCCCTTGGTTCCCATATTTCAATGCCAATATAATTGTAGTATCTCGAATGTTGGTTTGGGTTAGATTGCATAATCTATCCGTACATTTATGGCTCCATAAAGTGATAGAAGCCATTGGGAACATATTAGGGTCATAAATAAATAAATATACACAAATATTTGAGGAACAAATCTACACAATCGCCAAACTTTCTTTGGAGCTAGACCTCAACAAAGGATTTTAGGAGCATATTATCTTGACACACAACAAGCAGTGCTCGACACAATTCCTAGATTTTGAGAACACAACATTTAGATGTCGAATAAGCCAAAAAATGAGACATCCACAAAATTCATGTCGTGATGCCAAGAAAACACCCCAGAGGAAGAAGTAAACAATAAAGAAACTCAAGGGATGAAAATTCCCACAAAATTTGCCTCACAAAGAAGAGAATGATGAAAAAATGGATCCTCCTACCAATGAAGAAGCCCAAAATACACAAGAAAACATAGAAAAGGGGAGCGTTAATCATGAAGTTTTAGGAACTACATCACACACATCGAGGAATGAGATGATCATTGTAGCAATAGAGGTGGGCGATTCAAAATATCATTGTGTATCTGAAAGTTCAGTTTTAGATAAGAAAAATCTAAGAACTAATGAAGGGACCGAGCTAGAGCTTGTAATCGCCACTCCTTAACAGGCAGAATGGAAAAAGGTTAAAAAGAGGAAATGGAGAAAACGATGACATGTTTACCACCACTTGGAGTGTATTTTTGGTCTTTGTGATCACCAATTTCGATTGGCACAATTGAATGCATTATCACTATCTACAACATGTAATTTTGCTTTCATTAATAAAATTACAATTTTTCCCGAGGAAAGAAACTATATTATTTATAAATAACTATAAAAGAATCTGATTTTCAAATACACATTGAATAGTATAGTGGTTGTTACAAAGAAAAAACTTTGTCATTCATGATGTCATGGTCAATTACCAAAATAAGTGATTTTTTTTTAAATTTACCATGGATAAGTTAATGCAAGCATTCAATTCATTTGAAGTGTATCTCTTTCATTGGATACTATGCATGCTTAAAATCATCATAGAAGTTATTCGTATCAAGTTTATAGACAATTTGTTTAGTGACCTTCCATATGGTATATTATAATGAAAGGTTTTTCTGTGTTCTAGAATTCATATATATATAAACACAAACAAGCACAATGACAAACAAGTAAATACATTCTATAAAATAAAAACACAAACATTAAAACCCTATCATCATGAAACGTCCATTTTTAACTAGTCATAAATATATCTTAAATAAAAATACTCATAAAATAATTTTATTCTTAGATATGCATTGAATAATGATACTTACAAACAAAAAAATCCCATGGCCATTTGCAAAAATAAATGAAATTTTGTTAAACTAAATGCTAATTTGAACATATATAGTTTAATACACATTCAACTAATTGGAAGTGTAATTCTTAGATGTTATATTTTATGTGTGTAAAATCATCATAGATGTGACTTGTATCAAGTCCATAGTCAATTTGGGTGATGACAATCCATACGACATATTCTAATGAAAGTCTTTCTCGTGTTCTAAAGTTTATACACAAACAAGGGCATACAAAAACAAAAACATTCATTACATAAAATAAAAACACAAACATTTAAAATTCTATCATCATAAATATTCTATCTAATTATGAAAAATGATTAGTTAGAAAGAAATTCAAATTCATTCATGATGTTGTTGTCATTTGCAAAAAAAAACAAGATTTTATTAAATTAAGCTACAAGTTAAAGATTAGTACTTCAGTATACAAATTCTAGACATTGGCAAAGTACTTATTTTATATGATTACATATATGTAAAAAAATTATACACATACAAACATAACAAACAACCAACGGAACACAAGAGCACAAAAAAAAGTACATAGCATAAACTAAAGCCACATACATTTAAAATTCTATGATCATAAAACATCAATTTGTAAATTAATTTTTAAATTCTATGTTTATTTTGTTTGTATTTTATCATCATCACGAGAGACTTTTGATATATTTTTAAACTATCATTGAATGATTGTGGTTTCAAAAAATATCATTGTCATAGTCACTTGTGATGTTGTAATTATTTGTATTGTTGAGAAGTATATATTGATTAAAAACAATCATGAAAACATGTTATTTTCAAACTTACAAAAAATGGTGATGATGCTTATAAAGAAAATTCATAACCATATATTTTTGTCATATTATAACAAGTTATAAACTCCACCCATTCTGTATCATAACAGATTAATTAACTAATAAATTAGTTATTTATTTTGTTTAAAGTGGTGTTGTTCATTTGTTATTAATATCAGTTTATTTAAACAAATTAATAAATTTATAAACTTTCTTGTTAAGTTGGGAAATGTTTTTTATATTAAAATTTTAAGTTAATTACAATTTCCAATGTTTCTATATTAAATTAAATTTTAAGTTAATTACAATAAAATTTTAGAAATTTTTTAATGAACACTTTATATTTATGTATGAGGTTTTCTTTAAAATATTAATATTTGTAGCGTGAGGGAGGAGGAGAATGGAGAGCGGGGCAAAAATGTGTGCTAGGGTTTTAAGCTCCTACAAAGTTGAATTCGCTGCAATCGAGCTTATGCTTGTTTCTGTTGATCAAAGGAATCCGCACAGTGGGGTATTATTGTTGCGATGAACATCAAAGGAGGACCAAATTTCTATGGGAACCACACTGGAAGGGATTCAGGTGATCCAAAGTTGTTGGAAATATATGATATGTGTAGAGAATGGGGACTCGACTCATGCATTTTTTATTCCTGGTAGTATCTTGTTCACGCAAGATCTTTTACGCATTCTCCCAAATACACTATTTTTATTTTGCTTTCTTTCATATTTCGTCGTGGATGATAGTGGAATGGAGATGATCGGTAGAGCTCTGCTAGGGTTTGGAGCCGACTGGTCAATGGCATCGATTGGCCCTGCAGCAGATCCCGTCCTGGCTGTGGCCGTGATGTATGAAGGTTACATAGAGGCCGAAGAAAATCCCGTGAAGGTGTCGAACAGGAATCCCAAATGGATGAAGCTGACAGCGCTCTCATTTACAGAGGATCTATGTATCCATCGTGGCTCTAAAGATGTATTGTGGTTCATGCCCATATGTTGTGGTAGTGCCTGAGGCCCTAAAGAAAGATGAGGCACCAAATATTGTTGCGAAACCTGTGGCTTCAAAGGCGGTGGCCCTTAATGCCAACGATCTAGCTGCAGCCACTAAGACTGCTGCTCCGAAGGCCGTGATGGATTCTATCCCCATGATCGTCTGTGGGGTCGCAAAGAAAGCCGAAAAGGAGTCTGGCTACAGGGAACAGGGAAATGGTTTCTTGAAGGAGCCCATAGAGATCACATTGCATTATGGTGCACCTGAGGCTGCTTGGTCATGCTACCTCTAGACAGAATTAGAACTCTCATCACTAGTAAATATTTCTTTATTTAAATTTTTTGTTTAAATTTTTTATTGAAACCCCTTCGGAGATGTCATTATTGATCTGGGTTCATGCAATAGACTGTGTGATGAATTTTAAGAATCTTATCTCAAATCATTTTGGATATCCAGCTGGACTAGAATATCTAAGTTTTGGGGGCAAAGCTCTCGAGTATCCCAAACCTCTCACATAATAAAATATTTTACTTGTGTCTACTATAATATTCAATTTGAGGTTGAGAGGTGGCGCAACATATTACAACAAAACAAATCATTCAAGAGGAGGCTTTCAGAGCAATTCAACGAAAAACAAATAAATACATTAAAAGCACAAAAAAGGAGGACTTTCTTTCAAAAACATCCTCCAAGAGAAAAATTCACTTTCAGCCACAACAAATCAAGCCGGAACTGAACCATGTACATATATTATGGAGAAATTGAATCACATCCTAAAATTAAATAGATATATACCAGAAACAAATGAGCATTGTAATATTTTGGGAAAACAAGATATTATTTGTAGATACCACTGTTTCTGCACAAAACCTACTGAGCTCTTTCACTGGATTTTCACAAACTGCAGTGCTCACTATGATATTCATCTCTGTTCTAAGGGGTTTTTCATTGTAAATTTCCCATCAACAAAGGCTAGAGACATCATATTACAGAAAGGACCATGGTTCTGGGGATCCATGGGTCTTTTCATCACGCCATGGTTTCCGGAATTTGATTCAAATACTATGGTTGTATCTAGGATGCCACTTTAGGTTCATCTGCAAAACCTCCCGTTACATCTATGGAACCAGCCAAACCTTTCAGGCATCAGCAACACCATCGGGCGACACATTAGAATGGACACACAAAGGCTAGAGAAAAGAATTTTCACATTCACACGAATATGTGTAGAAGTAGATCTCAACAAAGGTTTGTCGACCACATCTGGACACATATACTTGTTTATGGAAATACAACATTTAGATGTAGAAACTATAGGCAAACAGGACACCTACAAAATAAGTGTCTGAAGCCAAAAAAAACACCCGTGGAAAGAACAAAACAGGAAACAGGCCAAGGGATGGCAATTTTCACCACCAGGCTCTCATGAGGAGGAGGAAGCTGGTGTGGAACATCCCATACCAATGAGGAAAATCATATGAACAAGGAATAAGAAGCACATGAATTACATCCACAATCTACATGAATTACATCCACAATCTTCGATGAACTCATAGCTAGTAAATATACTAGACACAACGGATACCCCTGGATCCAAATCACTACATACATTAGACAACTCTGATTCTGATAAAGAAAACCATCGACCTGAGGATGATACTTCACTTGCACTTACATCTTCGATGTTTATTCAAGGGAAGTGGTGCAAGGTGAAGAAGAAGAAAGGGAGAAAAACATGATTTTTCTCCCCATATGTACATTATTTTTTGCAATTTTTGATGAGCTATTTGTTTTAATTAATAAAATTAGGATCTTTCTCCTCGAAAAAAAAAAAAACAATATTTGGAATGTTAAATAAGATATAATAAAATAATATAACCTTCACAAAACCCATTTTAAACACATTTATAATTAATTTTAAAATTAGTTATTTGTTACTAAATTAAAATTAAAAAAAAAACGTTTAAATTATTTCTTAAAAATTAAATAAAACTTTAAAAGAAATTAAATGCTAGAAAATATATATATGAGAGTTAAAAAAATAGAATATACATATATATAATTTTTTTTAAGTGGCAATAATTTATCGAACATTTTATACAACCTTATAAATAATAATTAAATAGATGTTAATATAGTTAATTGTTAGATGTTATACAACCTTATACAGAATTAGATGTTAAAACGAATTCATGTTGCAAACCATAACTAACAAGGTGAGATAGAGAGACAACTAAATGTTAAAATGAATTCACCTTACCAACAATAACAACAGCGTGAGGTGCTGGACTTTTACAAAAGTGTAAATAAATGTTTACATATATCCTCTCGACTTTTACTCAGAGGTAAATAAATGTTTACTCTACTCCACGCTCTCCCAACGGTCAAAACCACAAAATCATTATCTTATCTTCTTCCCGATGAATGGAGTCCGGACCACAACGGATGGCTTTTTCTGAATTCGTTAATCGAATTACTCCAGCCCCAGGATTTCGGCAACGTCCGTCGTTACTCATCGCCTCCGAGTTGTCAGAAAATTCAAAAGCTCCACAACAAGCCTAATAAGACTATGACGTGTGGATTTTAAACAATTCAATAAAATTGCATATAATTTAGTGGAATGGAGAACCTAAGAGTGAGAGTGGACTACAGCAAATTAGAACGAAGGAACTGGAATTTGCCATTTTCAACTTCGTGCCATGATAGTCTACTTGCCATGGGTCATTATTGGCGGATAGTCCAGTAATAAAATAAATTTTTTAATTAATATTTTTTTTTTTTAACTAATAAATATATTTATTTTCATTAAAGTTATATGGATTAACCATTCTTTTTATTCGGTATTTAAAAAATAATTATTTATATTTATTGGTTAAATATTTTTAGGGGATAATTTGATAATGATAATATATCAATAAAATATTTATTTCAAAGTTTGAGATAACTTAATTTTTTCAATATTTTTAAGAGACTTGCAAAATACTAGGAGTATCAAAAATCTAGCTACTAAATAGCTAAGGGTTTTTTAAGTACAACCAGTTAGTTATTGGATTAAAACAGTGAGCGCAATCATAAGGAAACACGCATTAGTCATTAGTTACCAATAATATTTTGATCTATAAAAATATATATTAATATATGTATCCTTAAATTCACTAATTATAATGAATTTATTATTAGATATTTCTACATATTGAACTATATATTAACCCCCACAAAATTGTTCCCCTTATTTAATGTAACTTTTGACCACTCTCATCACTATAATATCTGATACAATATGTGCCCCTTATCCTAAAACCATTATGAATGTCAAAACACTAATATGACCCATAACAGCTAATTTACTATGATCACTCATACTCATAGATAATTACAAACCCTTCCATAATGCAACCTCTAACCATTATTACTATTAAACAAGAATGACACTTGATAATTATTAAGGGACTAACTCTAAAATTAATTAAACCATAGTGCACTATGAGCTTTAAAACACAATAAATTCTAGAAACTATGACCCCTAGTACATTTCACGATCTTGACATTATAATTCTTGAAATTTTACAACACACATCAATTTTAATATCTAAAACATTAACTATAGCATTAAAATGATAGATTTTATGTATTTAAAGTGGCATAACATAGTGATAAATTTGAATGAAGTGCAACTCCAAATGCAATCACATAAGAAAGGAGTATAGTAAATGTTGTGTATCTTGGAGATGATATTTTGATTATCTATATTAACCCAAAAATCACTTTTGTTGAGGCAACATATGGTAATGGTTTTGATTATAGATATTGACCCCAAACTCACTTTTAGTTATATGTATTTCAAAATTATAAAATTTCTAAATTTTTAAATTGTGTATTTTTATATGGTTTTTTCCTATTTCCACTATTCAATGCAATACGAATAATAAATATTCATTATTGGGTTCTTATTTATTCATATTTATATTATTATGTTAAATACATGTATTGTTAAATTAAGTTTTTGATATCTCATTTTTTTTTCTTATTTCTAAATTTTTCCTAATGAGAGAGAGTCATTTTTCATGAATAGGTAGAGTCTCTAACATTAAACTCACTATTCTACCATAAATTAGTCAAATTATCATGCCGACAAAAATATACAACTAGGGAAGACACATTGGTGACATGCTCAATATGAACCGGTATGGATGTGAAAATTTTAATAAGTCCATTTGGTTCCCTTCTTTAGTAATTTGGATAGACAAGAAACAAACTTCACTAGTTACTCCAAAAATATTTAAAAATCTTCCAATAGATGGAGAGTACCTCAACACTTACAAAAAATGTTTCCTCCCTCATCGCATATTCAATTGTCGCTACAAATAATTGAATTTTGGTATGTTGACTCTTTAGATGTAGACCGGAAAGATATTTTGTATCAACCTACAATTGACCAAATGTATATATGATCAGTTAATAATCTAACATAATACAATTCCACCACAAGCTCAAGAAAAACAAGGGGATATACTTTTAATCCTTCTAGATTCTAAACAAGAAGAAGAAATGAAAGCATAGTTAGACACAACCATTTAAATTTGACCTCATAGTACCTGCGACATAATATCATAAGAATATTGCAAGTGAAGACTCACGGAGTTGGAAAACAACAGGGACATAAACATATACAATAAATGGGAATGAAATCTTTCTAGGTATTCAACTAGAAGACCCACAATAACAATATAATCTACACTCAATCGCATGGAATATTTTTCAGGATACCCTATAAAGGGTAGAAAAGAAAAGAAGCCTATAGAATTAGAACAATTTCTAGAATAATCTATTGGGCCTGACATCTTGCAGTTTCTTGGACATGGAAAATATGTATTCATTGAAGGATGACTATAGAAAATGATGGTAGTTTAGCAAACACAGGAACATAAAAAATCGACTCTAGACAAACTCAATATAGAAGGAAGCTCATCATAGGTAGAGGACGAAGGATAGTCAACCAAACACAACAGGAATAAAAATATCTTCAATATCGACTTGACTTTTGATTCACCCCATGTTACTATGATAACAATTATAGAAGAAAATGATGATCAATATAAAACATGATCCAAGCAAACTGATAGTGACAAAGTTTCATCCAGGCATTCTAGGTTTGATGACATATTAAGTTGGATAGTAAGAATATTAAGCTATAAAGAGAAAAACATGAAATGGGATTTGATTGGAATGTTATAACTAGGAAATAGAACATCAAAATATAAACATTCCAATAAGAATTAATGATCCACCTTTTGCAGTCCAATGATTAGTACATAAGACGGTAATTATGCTAATCGTCATACTTATAAGTTAATTCTTAGGTTGATGGAATATATTTAAACCCCATGGAATATGTTTGAACATTTATAGTAATATTGACATATTTCACTGCTAAAATTTTCCACTAAGATTTTTTGTTATTGTTGAAATATGCATGCAAGTTTATTTATTTTTATAAATAACCAAAATATAATTTTGTAATAAAATCTATAATTTTAATTTTAATTATATTGTTTTTTTAAGCTATGAAATGTGATAGGAATAATAGGGTACCCATTTTCATGGTTATCACGGACTGAATTTTATTTTCACTTCCATACATTTGATTTATATGGCTTCCCTTGTTTGTCTTAATTTTATGTTAATATTTTCTTTTAACTTCAATTGGAAATAAATTACAAAATAGATATTCCTATAAATATTCTCAATAGTAAGAGTAAATATTCCATAGTTATAATTTAATTATTAGGCTGATCGTAGATATTTAAACCTCATGCAATATGTTGGAATATTCATTGTAATATTGACATATAAATGATAAGATTTCTACCAAAATTAGGTATACTCTATTAATTAAATTATCTCAAATTAATTAATTTAATAAAATGGCATATCGACACATCATATTGGCAATGTGGTATTTCTAAGCCATGGTAATGTAATAAGACATGTTTCCAATTAAAGGATTTCCATAATAATAGTGGGGTGAAACTACATGGATAAACATATTTTTATATAACTCCAATAATAATAACAATAATAAATATATAGTTTAGTTAACTTATATAATTTTTTAAATCTCATTAATGCAATATGTATAATGGGGTTAGTGCTTCGATTCTTACCATAGATTGATGGCTATAGAAAATTTTCAATCCATTTGATTATATGGTCACAATAGTTATAATAAAAGCAATAAATCATTTTATAGTAAAAATATTCTATATATAGTATATTTTAAATTAATTTGGAAATATTTTTTTTTATTAAATTCAGAAGGAATGGATATCATAATTACATTTTAATTAAGTCTTAACCTTCTATTAATGAGTAATATTAAAAATATTAATTATTGATTATTGAATCTCTAGCATCAACCTATTTATTATTCATAATTAAATTAAAATGATAGAAATCCTATCAAGGGATACACACTATCAACATAACAAAATTAAAGAATCATGAATATGATTTCATAGATTTATTTATATGCATTTCAGATTTCTAAATTATGCATTCCCATTTTTCTAATCACTAATATTTATATTTATATACATAAATATATATATTTGTAATATGATTTCTTTTAATTTTTTTTGTTTTGTTTTGTTTTTGTCTTCATTTTTTCTACTCAAT
>APFE030757228.1:0-11816 GCA_000404065.3 Pinus taeda | reverse complement strand
GATGAATGCATTCACACATTGATCAAACATTAAGTGGGAATATGTAGTTTATATTATAGGCATAGAATCTCATCACTACATCCTTGAGAAGAAAAACAACGAATTATTTGGTCAAGTGCAAGATGATTTTTTTATTACATAATTCCAAAGTAGAGGAACAGAGCATGACCATGGATTGCTTTGGATTCAAAATGTGCCAATGTGTCAACAATCCCCTTATGTCGATTTCATAGGTTTCATTGATCAGTATTTGACTTGTGATTCAACAATTTCATCGAATCAAATGATTCAATTTCAGACTCATCACCACACAAAATCTTGCAAAAAAAAAAAAAATTAGTTGTAGATTTGGTTTCCCTATCCCACCAATTGATGAAACTTGTATCTTGCACCCTTTGTGCAATGAAACAATTATATGAAAAATGCAAAATGAACTTTCATTTATTCTATAGAAAAATCTATTAAAGAAATTAACGTTTGGCATGTTTTTAGCAGACCTTGGAATTTGAAACAAGAATACATCATTCTCTTTGATTTTGTATTACTTCGCCAATTGTACGACTCATAGAAATCCTTGCGGTGTGTGGATAAATGCATTTGCAAAATATCCCTTCATTGTGGCAAGCAAACATAGATGCTCAATCTATTTTAGATGCTTATGCTGTAGCAACATATTGCAACTCTTATATGACAAAAAAAGATTGCTCCATGACAATTGCATTCAAAAAAATCGAGAAAATTGCATATCTTGCAGAGAAAACAAAATTGAAACTATTCGTAAGCTTGGAAACACATTGTTAAATATGCAACAAATGTCAAGTTGACAACTAGTCTACATTGTTCTATCATTGCCTTTATATTCAACTTTTACAAAAACAATTTTCATTAACATTGCTCTAGCTGAAAAATAAAGATATGTTCTAAAAAGACATATTTTGTTAGAACAAGAACCTGATAATTTTGAAGATATTCTTTGCATGACAACTGTTGATAGTTATGTTGCACATACCATTGCCCTTGAGCAAGTTTTCTTGGAAGAATATGTTTCCTCTTATTCAATCACGAAAACAACATAAGAAAAAAAGAAAATGTCCATGTGTCATAAGTTTCATTCGATACAATGAACACATGGACCGAGAAAACCATTATAGAGAAAAAAATGATTCTTTACATCAAATATAGGAGTCTAAATAGACATTAAAGAAACATGGGCTGAAACATACCTTTTGCATAAACACATTTTTGATGTCATAAAAAAACAATTTTATCGTTTAGTCACACCATGGGATGATATTGAAACTGCTTCCACTACAACTTCATCCCAAAGTGACGTGATATTTATGCTTCACTAACACTGCTCTAGCTAAAAAACAAACATATGTTCTAAAAAGACCTTTTTTTGTTAGAAAAAGAACCTAATAATTCTAAAGATATTCTTTTCATTACAAGTTTTGATAGATATGTTTCACATCCCATTGCCCTTGACAAATTTTTCTTGGAATAATATGTTTCCTCTTATTCAATCATGAAAACAACATAAAAAAATAAATAAACATCCATGTTTCATAAGATTCATTCGATACAATGAACACATGGACCGAAAAAGCCATTATAGAGAAACAATGATGCTTTACATCCCATATAGGAGTCTAAATACACATTAAAGAAAAATGAAGAAACATGGGTTGAAGAATACTTTTCACATAAACACATTATCAATGTCACAAAAAAATAAATTTCGCGTTTAGTCGCACCATGGGGTGATATTGAAACTTCTTGCACTACAATTGCATCCCAAAGTGACAAGATATTTATGCTTCACTTTCCATTAGAAACTAACAAAAGGGTTTGTTCTGATGAAAAATATGACATTCAACAAGATTTGCAAGAAAAAATGCAATTCAAAAACACTCAAACAAAGTATACAGAAAACAATTAATTCATTAAGCATCCTTTTGTTTTGGACACATTGGCATACCATGAAATTATGAGAAAATTAAATCAATAGAAACAATCAATAATCAAACAAATAGTTCTATGGAAAAAGAATAATCATGGTAAGAATTTCTATTTTTTTATCACTGGAGGTGCAGGTATAGAAAAAACATTCATTGCATAATAACTTTACCATGCACTCATACAAATTTATAAGAAAGACTTACAAAATAACCCTGTGAAAAGAAAATGTATAATGCTTTCATTTACTTGGAAAGATTCATATATCGCACATGGTGTTAGAGTCCATTCATCTTTGCATTTGCCACTTTCACCATGTCACATGGTGCCATTGGCTTTTATCACACTTGATGTATTGAGAAAAGATTACTAACAACCTAAATTTATGTTGATAGATGATGCTTCATTAATTGGGTCTCGATTTCTTTATAGCATTGACAAGCAACACCACGAAATTATTCATACTCCAACTTCCCCATTTGGGAATCTTGACATAATGTTATGTGGTAACCTATGTCAAGCATAGATTGTATGTGATTGTTGGATATTTAAACAACCACATCTTAAAGGAACTAGTGCTCCTTACAATTTTTGGAAAGAAAATGTGATAACTTATCTAAAATAGGTTATGTGACAAGACAATAAATGATTTGTATCTAGCTTAAACAAAATCAGGACATGTTCACATATTGATGGTGATCTTGCATTCTTGAGAAAACATTTTTATAGATCGACAACAAATGATCCAATTTTTCCATACCTATTTTATTCAAAAAAGAATGTACATGAACATAATGAAACAATTTTGTCTCTCATCAACAAAGAAGAAATTATTGTAAATGCATATGATATAACAATGGACTCAAAAAATATAAATTACAATAAACATATCATAATTCAGTTGCCATCTTCTATTATATTGAAAGAAAATGTGCTTGTTGAACCAGTTGGCAGAAATTACAGTATTCAAGATCATTTGGCGAATGGTGTTGAAGGAATGTTTAGAGCATCAACAACATTTGAAAATGGTGCAATTTGGATTGAATTTTCTGATCTAGTTGTTGGCACTATTCAATGGGAAGAAATGACGCATCTATACAAACATAGAATAATGTCTACGTGGACACTTGTTACTAGAGTTTGTAGGGCTAATGAATCAAACAAGAAAATTATCTTTCCAAGAGAACAATTTCTTGTTCAATTGGCATGTGCATGAAATATACATCAATCACAAGCGTTAACAATGGGAAAATTGGCTTTTGACCCAAAAGGAGTTAGGAAACATGGACTTGTTTATACTACACTTTCTCATGTCAAAGATATTAAGTCATTGTTTTTATTAA
This sequence comes from Pinus taeda, assembly GCA_000404065.3. Lineage (NCBI taxonomy): Eukaryota > Viridiplantae > Streptophyta > Pinopsida > Pinales > Pinaceae > Pinus > Pinus taeda. The sequence continues at coordinate 8,517 of APFE030757228.1, read as the reverse complement.
ACAATATGGAACATAGTAACTTTTATCTCAATGAAAAATTTTCTATTGAGCTAAATAGACTTAGAAAAAATGCCTCATGTGAGCTTGAATGTAGCATATATCAAGATAAAACAATTGATGATTTGACAATATGTTCATTGAACACTCATAGTTTGTCCTTGCATTTCAAAGATATCATTGTTGACTATGATCTAATAAGTGTTGACATTCTTTGTTTCGAAACAAAATCAAAATCCCCTCCATTGAATCCATTATTGTCTAGCAAATATGACTACATACATTTATACCATTTACATCGAATTCTCAAATACTATAGAAAAAATATTGTTGGTGAGAATCATTTCACTTATACAAAAGACCAAATTGTATCAACAATTGCAACACCCATGTTGAAAAAAAAACCATTATAGTTGCAAATGTATATATTGAACCAAATGCAAACATTGATGGAATAATTAATTTCATCAAATTCATTTTAGAGCACACATGAAACAACTACCCAATTGTGCTTGTTGGTGATTTCAATTTGGACATGTTGCAAACTAGCCATCAACAAAAAAAAATTACTTTCATTTATGCAAAATAATGGCTTTAATTTTCAGACAAAAAAATGAACAACTAGTTATAGCTCAATGCTAGATCACTTTTGGACAAAACTTTTAGCTAGTAATGTTTCTTTTCATGTCCTCGATGCTTATTGGATAGATCATCATACAATTTTTCTTACCATATCTTTTTTGTCATCTTGATTCATTTTTCCAATGTTTGTATTCTATAATTTCATTGTTGACTTGTCACAATATTTGTCACATTTCCGAAAATGCACCTTTGACATATGGCTTGACTTGCAAACATTGAAAAACAAAGAAATTCTTCACAACAAAAAACAAGAAAACAAAGAAAATATGCAAATATCAAATTCTGATAAGTCTTCGAACCATGAACATAAATTGTTTTTGTTTGTCTTCTATAACTATAAAGTTTTATGCCATGCTTGGCATGCAATTTACGCATTTTCGTTCTCACTTTGTTTCATTTTCCTCCATATACTGAATAATATTATTTGCTTTAGCTTGTAGTTCATATTTCATTATTTCTTGTGCAACTTCTTTTGATAAAAAAAAAAAAATGTGCCCATGGTAATTCTTAATAACACATTTCCATAAACGTATATTTAAAATTGTCAATGAAGTCTATAAAACATTTTCTTTATTGTAACTTATGCACGTTTACTACATAACCACCAACAATAGATAATAGTACCATAAAATAAAAATTCATGTATATATAATTTATCATTATAGAGTATACATAGTTTTAAATGTTCTTTATACACTTGTCTCTCACTTGATGACTTGTATTTTCGTTTTCTGGCAATGATTGGTTCAGTCATTTGGAACATTATCATGGAAACATCTAGCTCTAGCCAACAATTATTGGAAGAAAAAATGGTGGAAAATGAGAATCCAAAAAGGTCAGGTGTGTGCTATAATAAATGTTTGTATAGCCAAATGATATGTTTGCATTAAATAAATGTCAATGTTTTTTGAAGCATGTTGTTTTGACTTTGCATATAAGCAGAGAAAAAACACTGGAAGCATCATCCTCGTCAATCATTCAAATATGCTCAAGAGCATATGATTTTTTTTTTTAAGGTGATATATTGGTTATTTATGGGCCAGCACAAACTAAAAGTCATAACTCTCTTGCAAAGGCGCGACTACTCAATGGTGATTTGGTTGATAGCCATGACCAACTCACTATCATAGTGAACATGGGAAATAATCCTACAGAATGTTTTGAAAACATGTTTACTTTTGAAAATAGTGTTCGAATTATAGATTTTTCGATAAGAAACAAGGGTATTTATGAATGAGGAGACGCAAAATTTTCATAGTGTTACAGGACAAAACCACTGTTGAATCAATTCCATAGGTTTGCAAAAAATGCAGTCTGGCTCCATATATAACCATACATAGTCTTGTTGTCTCAAGTGATGCATATGCAGTTGGTTCAATAGGAGCAATAATAATAGGCTACAACCAAAATAACAAGAAACTTGGATTTAATATAAAAGATGGTGAAGCTGCAGAGGACAATGCAATTGCAGGTTTTCCATTCCTGAAGTAGGCTGATCAAGGTGCGAAAGCAATGTTCTCAATGCCCAAGCAAGCCTTCCTTTCCAAGATTGTATAGCTATATCTGTGATACTTTTTTTTTTATTGCTTATTAAAATAGTCTTGACTTTTCCCATACCACGAACCAATGTTCGGGCCAAGAAAAGTAGAAAAATTAGCAGTCATATAGTGCTTGACCTAATTTGAGAGCTAGAATGCTTGCTAGAATAAATATACTTGCATTTTGAACAAAAATATAATAGTTTCTTTGAAACTATGTTATTATATCTTTGTTTTGCATTGTTACCAAGGTAGGAATTATCTTATTATTTTTTGCATAGACTGCTTAACCAAAAATATGTTTCTTGATTGATTATAGCTGCTATTGAATGATAGTCATGGAGAGAATTTTTTCAAAATACTTTATGAATTGGCATCAAAGATGTCTCCGCTCTATTTGTTCAAAAACATTGTCAAAAATGATGTGAAAGGGAGCCAACAATTATGCTCTAGATCAATAACTTTTCTTGAGCCATTGAATGATGATGTTCAAGAACGTAGTTATTGTCCTTTGCAATGTCAAGAACACAGGTATATTTACTAATAGCTTTTTTGTTCAAGTAACAATAGTTTTATTTTGATGTAAAAACTATTGGATTTTGATAATACATATTCAAACTAACAATTCAATTTTCCTTGGGAAAAAAAAAATAAGAGATCCAAGGAGTGCTTAAAGCCCAAAATGTTTTCTCTCTTCCTTTTTAGCAAATTTTCAATAAATTCAAACAACTCATTCATCCGACCACAGATAAATGTACAATTTGTAAAGATGGTACACCATTTAACTATGAGAATGGTGTTGAATGCATGTTGGAAACAAATAATTTCAAAATTGATTATATGTTGCAGATTCTAAAACTAAAAGAACATTGCCCAGTTATTTATGAGACAAAATTTCAAGAATAAATGCAAAGCATATCATCTACAATTTTCAATTTAAGAAAATTTTGTATTCAAGGTCTTTTTACTTTAACAGTTAACAACATTATTGCTAAGATAAAAGAGTTGTGACCAACAGACAAAATTATTCCTTTGTACATCAAGTTCATACATTTTGACAGTTAAGTTATTCTTTCTCTTTTCATTTTTTATTTTTTGTATGGCACCAATTCATAATTCAAAAATACTTGCAGAAATACTAATATATACTTTAACTTTTATTGCAAACTGCAGAATTACAAAACACAAAAAACATTTAGTCAAGTGCTTTCTAGATATGTGTTGTCATATCTCATTCAAGAATGCTTTCTTTTGTTTCTTTTTTTTTGGTAACTAGTTCTTGTTTCTCTTTTTCCTGTAAGTTTTCGTGCTCGAGATGAAAACAGAGAGAAAAATGCACACTATGCAATATGATATTTCAGGTTTATCAAAAATTATATGAGACTATGGCATCATTTTTATTTAATAATAACATTAGACCGTAGTTCCACAATAACATAATGTAACTCCAAAATAGTTAATATTCCATATTATATAGATGCTGGTATTTTTCTCTCCATTATTAAAATATTGACTTGGATTCTCATTTGTTGTAAATTCTGGAATTGTGTTTTGTTAGGGAAAACAAAAAAGAAAAAGAAGGAAACAAAATAGTTGCATCTGTATCAATGTGTTCGTTTCTGTATATGAAAAATTGAGTACTTTGTGTTAAAAGAAGGCACTACAAGAGAACTGAGATAGTTGTGTTTTCATTTTATTTTTCCATAGATCAAGTCATCCTTATTTTCCTATTTGTGTAACTATTTTTTCATGTAGTGTTCAATTTATAATTATCTTTTGTTTTTCCTATTGTTTGAGCTATATAATGCTACGATGTAGTTATATACAATTGAAAAAATTTTGTGCAATGAATTAATAGATTTTGTATCTTGTTTCTCTTTTTTTGTCTCTTCTTAAAATGCATTTCAACTCAGGGAAAAAAAAGAAAAGGAATAGGAGATTTAAATATATTCTAGGTAGATTGTGGTTTTGTTGAAACTAGCTACTTGGACCATGCTACGCAATTATTTTTTGCTTGTGTTTTGTGACACATATATGGAAACCAATGTGCACAGTTACTAGAGCAACTTCTTATTTCTAACATTTATTCCAACCAAGTGCATATTTTTGTTAATAGGACCATAATATCTTAGTTGCACAAACACATTGTTTACTTACAAAAAAATAGTTATACGATATTATATACATACATGTGTTATGTTTTTCACTATTACAATATTAACTTGAATTCTCATTTTTCTGTAAATTGTGAAATTGTTTTGTCTTAATGAAAAAAAAAACCAAAGAAAGCAAAAAACTGTAAGTATCTCAATTGCTTTATTTTTGTATATGTTCAATGAAATGTTCTGTGTAAAAAAAAAGGCATCTATAGGGGCATCCATACATTTGTGTTCTTTCTTTCTTTTCACATATATCAAATCTTCCAGAAATTTTATTTTTATATTTCCAAAAGTGTTTTTCGCAGGTTGTGTGCTTCTGTTAATTGGCTTTCTTGCACAGGGCCTTTTATTTCTTAAGCTATATAGTGTTGCATTGTAGTTATATATAATTGGAAATTTATTATCTAATAAATTAACAAAATGTCCATCTTATTTCTGTTTTCTTATTTTCTTTGTTTCCTCTTGTAATGGATATCAACTTGAAAAAAATTGTAAATTTAGCTATAGTATAAATAAAATGTGGTTCTTCTAATGCTACGTGATATAACAATAATGTCGGATAATTTTTTGGCTCTTTGTCATCAATGATACATGGTCATGTGCATGCATTGTTTCTATAGACACTTGTTTTTCCATGTCAAGCTAAGAGCTTATTATTTACCATAGCAGATATTAATAGTTTCCAATGTTTGGTCTATGCTAATGACTCTTTGATGGATGGTGAAGGATATATGTACTATTTGAAATCAGTGATCCATTTTTTGTAGCACACTGTCATTGCTATGAATAATAAATATATTAGTTATTTTGAAGTGTGAGCTCTTATGATAAATTTTTCATTGACCTATGTAATCAATCTTACCTAGAGATTATGACAGAATTTTGTTTCTCCTTACCATAGTGTTTTTTGTAACAATATTATCTTAGGTATTTTGTGTATTTTTTATTTAGCATATACAATTTAGTATTATAGATATATTTTAAATAAGAGATTGAGAAATTTATAAAATAATCTTTGAATCATTGGTAACTTGATTTCTTATTTTCAATCTCTTATGTCACTCTAGAATTTGTGTTTTCACTGTAACAATATGGAACTCATTATGAGTAATAAAAATATCACGAAACTTGTATATTTGGACACACATACTTCTAAAATGTTGAAGGTTGTTCATTTGTTGAATGAAGTGATTTTATCCTTGTATTCATTAAGCATAGTATAACTATGTTCAATGTTAATTCAGTTTCATTTAGCCCTCAATTGGAGTCAGAAATTGATATTTGCATCAATACACCAATCAAAACATATGCCCAATGAACATTTTAAAACAGAGTTATGGAGTATAACATAAAATATGTCTACAATTTCTCTCCATTTACCTATTTTTGTTGTACCAATATTATAAATGAACCAATGAATTGAGGTCAATGACGATCCAAAACATGTGCCACACACTTCAAGCAATGGAGTGACTGAGGGAGTAGAAAAGAATAAATTTATGGATAAAGAGGAATGTGTTTTTTGGGCACTTATTATCGATTATTTAATATTGTTGGGAAGTTTTATGAAATACACTTTGAGTACACTCATATGCCATTTGATGTACTCAATATGGGAGTATTATGCATCTGCATAATCATGATATAGTTAATAATGCACTCATTCCTAAAACTGAAACTAGTCTACATGTATTGCACATTTTAATATTTTATTGTTAATATGATAATTAATCTCACAATGGATAATTTTACCTATAATTTTGTGTTTTTCGATCTTAGTATTTGTTTTATAATGTGATTTTGAAAATAATTCTTTATTTTTCCTTTTTTACTGACTCCATATTATATTGTTCTTTTGTTTGCAAAATGGTACAAGTTGCTACACTAGCTCACTAAATTGAGAAACTAGAAAAGCAACCATCATCTGAAACTCATTTCTAGGTAAAAAAGGAAGTCATAAAAAACATGTTTTACTCTTGTCCTTTTCGAACTTTTTCTCTTTACATTGATACTAAGGTCTTTTTTTCACAAGCTGAATTATGATATATTTATTTTTGTATTACGCCTCTACAAGGTATCCCTATGTGCTTCGGCTCGATATTGATACCTAGTGAAATCTAGCTATTATTGTGTTGACGGTGCTAGATGCACCAACATGTCAGGGAATCTCCCCATTAAGAAGTCTCAATTAGACCTCAGATCGTTTGGTGTAGGAGTCCCAGCAGTGGGTCATACGGTAATGCCTTGACCGTTGTTTCACATAGAGGCAAGTAAGATGTCCCTGTTGGTAGCAAGGGTGTGACATATGCAGTAAGTCAAGGAAGGTGCACGAGTGGTTCTAACACACAGAGGGTGAGGTGAGTGTGCCCCTTGGAAACCTATGATAGCATGGAGTTAACAAGGGAACACACAAGCAAAGATGCATCTCAACATGGAAGGAAAGTTAGCTAGCAATCCAAAGTGATGGTTAAACCAATAACACATTTCAGAAATATTCATACATACATATGAAGAAATAGCTACACATACATGCATAAGAAGATAGATACATATATCATTTAGAGTACTCAAGATATATGAAATACAATACAACATATGCATGAAATGTGTTGGCTTTTTTATATTAAGAAGTGCAAGTTCCAGTCATACAATACATCCATGTCTAACCACTAGTTCTGACAGCAAAACATTACAGCCACAACCACTTGCTCCTCCAAAGAGATATACTAGCTTTACACAGTGGAGAAGCCAAGGCTCATTACAATAATGTCCAAGCTTTCTCCAAGATACTCCTATCAGAAGCTTGGATAACCAAAAGCCTATACAATGAGTTATGAGGGACTATTGATAGGAAAGGGTGGGGTGGCCTTTGACATTTCCCTTTAAGATAGTTCATCTACCTTCATGACTCTTCATCTACTCTATGACTGTTACATCGAACTATTGACACTTGAACTTACACTTGAAAAGACATTACATTACAATGCATATGTACCCATGTGAGACAAAATGGCTTGAGCAAGCCATACAAGACATCACTATGACTAGCTCCTCTACATCCTCACGGTGATTGACAGTAGTGAACTGATGCCAAGCTCAGTAGTCTGCAATGGTGTCTGTGTACTATAAGGTGACATATTTCTGGAACCTAACTCCTCCCTCCATAGCATCTGGGTACACTTCTCGAGCTCCTCTATCCAACTTGTCTGATAGCAAGCACATCATTGTATTGAGTGTGGCCGAACCAACAACATACTTGTGCATGGTGTCTTCATTGATTGACAAGTCTGGTTTGGTGGCTATGTGCATCAACTCGTCAAAGTATGAGTCAAGCTCTAGTCAGACATGTGCCTTTTTATTCGCTTGGGTGAGTGTCCCAATAGATGGGATCACATGTGCGTGCACAATAACATCCATACTCTTGAATACACGTGCATGGGAAGCCTGTAGAGTAGTGATGAGCTACGGGAGCTCTTCATAGTTCCAGATCTGACTCTAGATCTGTGCCTTCAACTCGACCGCTTTGGGCTTCATCATCTTAGGCAAGTGAAGCGGGGCTCCCTTGTATCTAATCATCCATGTTTGCATGTAATCAACAACAACATGCACGTTCAAAAGGATACGTGCTCTTCTAGCAGGAAGTGAACACTTGAGCTAGTGGATTCGGCATATGCTCTAGTAGCATCGACCAATGTGGTTTGAATGGTCTCTCTAGACACTCTCGACTACTGACACTCCTCAGCCAATTCAAATCCAGCTTCAATACTTCATTTTTTTCTTGAAAGAAGGGACAACATGTTCCCATATTTTAAACATTTTATCTTAAAAGTATAATTTATTCAAAAAACTAAGATATTTGATAAAATATAAATAATTTTATCAAATAATATTTTATGAAAATACAAAATAATAAATTATAAAGAGGCCAATTATACATATATGTTTCTTTTGTGGGCCCCGCTAGAAGAAAGTCGGCGTTCGGGCTAACTATGAGATCAAAGGTTGGCATTGTCTTTTAGATGGTGCTATGACATTCCACGACCAATTGGTTTCCTTCTAAACACGCCCAACTATATGTACATATTTCTTCTGTGGTCCCTACTGAAAGCAAGTTGAAATATGGATCGAGCTATGAGGTCGAAAGTCAAACTTGACGTTTGAATGGTCTCTCTAGACACTCC
>APFE030757224.1:126681-141013 GCA_000404065.3 Pinus taeda | reverse complement strand
ATTTCAAGGGTGCACAACTGCAGATTGAAACTTTGACCAGCATTGACCAGCCTTCTCTCTCTCTTGACTGCGCAGTAGGTGAAGCTGACTCTCCTTGGAAATCCACATGTTTTTGCACTGGAATCGAGGTGATCTGACCTCTGGTTTGGAAGATATTGACTGCCCTGCTTAGGGTTGATGTAGGGTTTGTTGCTGCTAATGTAAATTAGATTTTCGAACTATTTCTCTCTGCCGAATTATTTAAGATAAAAGAAGATTTGATCAAAGGGTTTCCCCATATTGGGGTTTGTCCCTGGCTAGCCGCCACATCTTGCATCTCTTGTCTTGGCTTGTTTTCTATTGATCATTTAATGTTCTATCTGCACTTTACTTATCTACATGTGAATGCTAATCTGTGAATAATAAAAAAGAAAAATAAGTAAATTGCTCTAAGCATAGATCGTACCTAATTTTAACATGGTATCAAAGCTAAGGTGAAGACAAAGCCCAAGCAAGAGCAAGAGAAATCACCGAAGAGAAGATTGGCAAGGCTATCCAAAACAAACCATGGGGTCCTCAACACACTTCCCTGCTGAAAACAAACTCCGAGAGAAGTCGGACTACCACGGATGGAAGATGTCTCACGATCTAACATTAGAAGAATAGGAAGTTTTGGACCATGTGAGAGGCAGAATTGTTGAGCCTCCATCAAATGCATTTGTTGCTACTAGGAAAAAATGGAACAAGGGAGAAGTAAAAGCTAAGAAAATCATCTAGGACTCTATCGACAAACATCTGGTGGCCTACATCTCCGACCTGAACACCTCCAAGGAAATCTACGATAGACTAGTGAGTTTATTTAAAGTTAATGATGCAAATCAAGCTTTGTTTCTTAGAAATAAGTTGAAGGAAATTAAGAAGGGCAAAGATGAGAGTATGCAAGCATATTTCTTAAGGATCACTGAGATCAAGAACGATCTCCTATCTATTGGGGAAATAATTCCTGATAGGGAAATGGCACTCACAACTCTTGGAGGATTACCATCTGAATGGTACGTGTTCAGGACTACTCTTCTCAACAATAACATAATTCCTGGATTGGAGGAATTAATAACAAGATGCATTCAAGAAGAAACAAGGATGGAAGAGCAAGAAATGCCCACACCTAAAGGTCCTCTCGCTGCCTTTTTCTTCTCATGCTAAGAAAAGAAATAATTCCGGGGCTAAATTCAAAGGAAAGGATGGACCTAAGGGTGGAAGAAAAGGACAATGTTATATTTGCAATAAATCAGGTCACTATGCAAGGGAGTGCCCTGATAGAATGGACTCACACCGAGACGATGATCAAAATCCCTCTCATGGAAATCAAAGGAATGGAAGGTCTAATAGCAAAGGCAAGAGAAGTACCGAAAATCAAGGAAGAGGACAACCATTCAAAAGGGCAAGCAATTCCAGGTATGAATCTAACACCGTTAACAATAAGCAAGATGAATATTATCTACCAGCTGCTTTATCTACCTCTACTCCTCCAGACTCGCTGGGAAATTGGCTTATTGATAGTGGTGCCTCAAGGCACTTCACTGGCTACAAAGAAGTTCTCCATAATCTGATAGAGAAAGAAACCAACCTGGAAATTGTCCTTGGAGATAATATGAAATATCCCGTGAAAGGTGTAGGAAATGTCTCTCTTAAATTAAATCAAGGTAATACAATCCACCTACAAGATGTATTATATTTACCTAATCTTAAAAAGACCCTGGTGTCCATTTCGGCTATGGAAGACAAAGGCTACAAGTTGACCTTCAGCGATGGCAAGGTACGTGTATGGAAAAACAATATTAAAGATGCCTTCACTCTTGGGTTTCAAGTTGATTCATTATATCAGGTAGGAGGAAGTCCGCTAGGTCTCATGTCTTGTGACACATCTCTTCAATCTGAACTGCATCGGAGGTTTGCTCACCTTCATTATAAAGCTTTACCCGATGTAAGACAAATTGTGACAGGGATGCCCGAATTCCGAGTAAAGCAAGAAGGTGTATGTCTGGGATCTGCTGAAGGAAAGCTCAAAAGGGGACCATTCCCCTCAAGCCAAAGCAAGACCTCTGATAACAATTGGTTCACTCAGACATATCTGGTATGATGCCTATGAACTCCTTGGGAGGATATTTATATTACCTCACCTTTACAGATGATTATTCTCGCAAGACTTGGATATACTTCTTGAAAAAGAAGGATGAAGTGTTCTCATGGTTTCGACACTTCAAAGCCTTGATTGAGAATCAAACTGAAAAGAAGATCAAGATCTTAAGGACTGATAATGGGACTGAATATGAATCTAATGAGTTCATGATTTTTGTAAAGAGGCTAGCATTAAGAGGAAGACTACTACACTATATACTCCTGAGCAGAATGGTGTGGCGGAAAGGAAGAACCGTATGATCGTGGAAGTTGTTCGTGCTATGCTTCATGATCAAAGACTTCCGAAGTTTCTAGGGGCCGAAGCTGCAAACACCGCCGTATATGTACAAAAACGATGTCCTCATCAAGCATTGGGTTCCAAAACTCCTGAAGAAATGTTCACCGGTAAGAAACTTGACATCTCTCATTTTAGAATTTTTGGAAGTCTTGTATATTTTCATGTGCCGAAAGAGAAAAGGAATAAATTGGGTGCATCTAGAAAGAGAGGAATCTTCGTGGGTTATAGTGAAAACACTAAGGGCTATAGAATCTATGTAGCCGGTCAAAGGGAAGTCGTGATTAGTCATGATGTCACCTTTGACGAAGATATGGCCCTTAGCAAGGCAGACAATCTTCCTACTTTGAGGACCTCTCCAGAAGCTGACACCAGGGAACCAAAAGAAAAAGAAAATGAGACAATGCCCGCTGTGGAAGAACCCATGGATCCTATTGATCCTCCTCCACCTGAGCCTTCCTCTTCTAGGAAGAGGCCTTCATGGCTTAGGGGGACACTTGATGATGCTAAAGGACACACCATATCCCAAGGAACCTTCCGTGAAAGTAAGAAGCCGAACAGATATCAGGGGTACCAAACCATGATGAGCACGATCATCCAAAATGAGCCTTCATCGTTCACAGATGTCGTCAAGCATCAAGTATGGAAGGATGCTATGACTGAAGAATATGAGTCTATAATGAAGAACAAGGCCTGGGATGTGGTCCCCAAACCCCAGGACAAAACAATTGTCACTTCTAAATGGCTTTGCAAGATAAAGCATGCAGCGGGTGGAAGTACGGAAAAGTATAAGGCTTGTTTTGTCGCTCGTGGCTTCTCTTAGAAGGAAGGTATAGACTATGACGAGATATTTGCACCTGTTGCCAGATATACCACCATCCGCTCAATCATAGCCCTTGCTGCTACACAAGGATGGAACCTACATCAGATGGATGTCAAGACGCATTCTTGCATGATTCAATTAAAGAAGAGGTCCACGTGAAGCAACCCGAAGGATTTGAGATTTATGATCGAAAATCTCATGTATGCAGGTTGAAGAAGGCCCTCTATGGGCTGAAGCAAGCACCCTGAGCATGGTATGAGAGGATCGATAACTACTTGATGAAGCTGGGATTCACGAGGAGTGAAGCCGATCCTAACCTTTACTTTAAGGTTGTAGATAACAAACCTCTCATACTAGTATTGTATGTTGACGACTTCTTTTTAACAGGTGCAGGCCCTCTCATTCACAAAGGTAAGAGGGAGTTGGCTTCTGAGTTTGCAATGAAGGACCTAGGATTGATCCACTATTTCCTAAGACTTGAAGTCTGGGAGAAGCCAAGGAAGATTTTCCTATCTCAAGGAAAATATGTGGTGAATATATTGGAAAGATTTGGTATGGTGAACTGCAAGCCTGTAACTACCCTGATGGAGCTTGACTTCAAGAAGTTAAGCGGTAGTGCCACTGGACCTATCTTACGAAATGCCACCGAGTATCGTCAACTCGTTGGAGCATTGATGTTCTTAGTGAACTCCCATCCAGATATATGCTTTGCAGTCAACACATTAAGTCAACATATGGTTGAACCTCACCACATACATTGGATTGGTGCCAAGAATCTAATGAGATACCTTTGTGGCACAATCACTCATGGGTTAAGACACACTGCCGGAGATGTGAGACTACTTGGATACACTCATGCTAATTGGGAAGGCAGTGTGGTGGACCGTAAGAGCACTTCTGAGTGTTGTTTCTCCTTGGGATCTGCTTCGATATCCTGGATGAGCAGGAAGCAGAAGTTGGTAGCTTTGAGCACCGCCGAGACAGAGTACATTGCTGCTAGCATGGCCACTTGTGAGGCAATCTAGTTACGAAAGCTCTTCAGTGAGCTGTTTGGATTTACATTGGATACCACCATGATCCTGTGTGACAACTAGAGCGGGATTCATTTATCAGAGAATCCCGTATTTCATGATCACTCCAAGCATATCGATATCAAGTACCACTATATTCGAGATATGGTGCAGCAGGGAGCTATAAGGCTCCAACATATCAGTACAAATGAACAGGTCACCGACATTTTTACAAAGCCCCTGGGAAAGGCCAAATTCATGACTTTCCAAGAACGACTTGGTGTCGTTCAAAGGCCCTCTAACAAGGGTCAAGTATGATGTACTGAGCTCTGGGAGCTCTAGGTGGGCGCAGGGTACTTCTTGGAGCGACATGTGGCCACATGGTGACTCACCATCCCCTGTTGGTGCATTTTGTACAGGGTGAAAGGTTCAGCCTTCCCCTGTGACACCCCGTGGCGACTATGAAACACAATGATTAGTTCTCCTGTGGGCCAGGATGATTTGTTCTCCGAGGCGATTATGGAAAAGGATGATTAGTTCTCCTATGGGCGTGGATGATTCGTCCTCCATGGTGATTGTGGATCAAGATGATTCGTTCTCCTGTAGGCCAAGATGATTAGTTCTCTGTGGCATCCACTGGACAAGATGATTCGTTCTCCTGTGGACAGGACGATTAGTTCTCTTGTCGAGGCATCCTACCCATGTAGTCCGGGACTCATGGGAAGTACCTCTCATCTGATCAATGAGCAGGGAAATGACGATAGGGACCATAGTAGATCTATCGATGGACGCATCGTCGTATCTACCGTACTCCCTATGCTAGGATGACCTTCATTGATCTATGATCAATGATACTGGTCTGGTACCAATGAGAGTGGTACCCACTATGACACTGACTTCGGGTCGGTTGAGACTGGTTTGGGACCAGTGGTACACGCTCTGAGATTGACTTCGAGTTAGTGGAGGATGGTATGATACATACTCGACCACTTCTTCTTCTTCATAGTTTGAGCAAAGCAGAACAAAACAGAGCAGAGCATAGCATAACAAGGCAGAGCAGAGCAGGGGTCAAGCTGTACAAGACAGTGCATTTGATGGATGAATAGTAACGATGGTCAAACGAATTGCAGATGGAGTTCTTCCTAGTTGAGAGGGAGTGTTAAAATTGGAAACTAGGGTCAAACTCCATGAAGATCACCTTATTCATGGCTGATAATATTTTACCTAGATTCCTCTCGTCGAGAGGTGTAGAATTGATCTAAAGATCATCCGATTCCGATAAGTATTTATGGAGATATGAATTTATTTTGATTATGGACTAATTGTCAAAGTCGGCCAGCAACTTATGTAGGCTCAAAAGCCCAACAGACACATCTATTCATCATCAACGTTTGCATATAAATACAGGATGTCTCCTCCTCATTTGGACACACACTTCTCAGCCTTCTCTCTCTCTCCTGCGCAGTGAGGTCTCTCTCTCACACGTGGGAAGGAAGGACGCAGATTTCAAGGGTGCACAACTTCAGATCGGAACTTTGACCAACGTTGACCAGCCTTCTCTCTTTCTTGACTGCGCAGTAGGTGAAGTTGACTCTCCTTGGAAATCCGCATTTTTTGGCACTAGAATCAAAGTGATCTGACCTCTGGTTTGGAAGATATTGACTACCCTAGTTTAGGGCTGATCTAGGGTTTGTTGCTGCTGATGTAAATCAGACTTTTGTACTATTTCTCTCTACTGAATTATTGAAGATAAAAGAACATTTGATCAAAGGGTTTCCCCATATTGGGGTTTGTCCCTGGCTAGCCGCCACATCTTGTGTCTCTTGTCTTGGCTTGTTTTCTGTTGATCGTTTAATGTTTTATCTGCACTTTACTTATGTACATGTGATTGCTAATCTGTGAATAATAAAAAAGAAAGATAAGTAAAGTGCTCTAAGCATAGAACATACCTAATCTTAACATCCCTGCCACCAACCACACCTTGTGGGGTTGAAGGCTTTTCTCACTGACTTGTAGGTAGGTGTAGGTGGCAAGGTCAACACTCCCCAAGTGGAAAAAATTATCAAAATTATTGAGGCCCTATTTAAAAAGGAAAATATTCAACTCAAAATTAAAAGGCCTCATTTCCAAGGCAGAAAGTCCCAGTTTAGAAATTCGTTGGACCAGAAAGACTATTTTTCCAGCAAATTGAATTTCTTGGACCAGGTGGTTGATTAGATTGCACAAGTTACAACAATTCTATTATTTGAAGATTCTCCAAGGTATCAAAAGCACTAAGTTCGATTTTGACCCATCCAGCTCATTTTTCAAAGGGATCGAATTTCTTGGAGATTTGTGTAGCAATTATCAAGGGATGAAAATAATTTGACAAGGATCAAACCTTGGATCAAGTCAAACTAGCCGGTTTTCCACTTGGAGGGGGTCTAGAACTCTCATTTTTCTATATAAGGAAGCCTAATGCTTCTCATTTGTAATGATGAAATGTTTGGGTCTTGTAACGAAAAATTTGAAGCAAACTGTGAGTCAATCTGTTGGATGTAGATTTATTTTGCAGTGATAATATTAAAGACTTTGGGGGTTTGTTTGTGATGGTGTTCCTTTTCTGCCTCGTGGTAATGTTGTTCTGAATTGTGCTCTAATGCTCTACAGAATATAACCCTTCAGTTATTATTTCAGTTGCCAACAGTTGGAATACCTATTTGCATAGGTATCTTGCATTAGGTACTAGATTTAGAAAAGCGTTCTAAGTTCTAACTCACTCAATCTAGCAAGGATCTCTAGATCTTGAGGGTTTTAACTTTGAACGTGTATCTATCCCATTATGATCCAATAACATCATTTCATATGTGTAGGGATAATTTGATATTCAGATCTTTGGGCATGAGGGGAAGTCTCAATTCGTTTAAAAGCCCGTCATTTTGAATTTCCAAAGGCTATCTAATGATTTCCATGGAAATACATTAAAATTTTATCTTCCTCAACTTATTTTTCGAAATTAAATTGTGCAATAAAGTTAGATCTGCTTATCTACAGCTTGTGATTTTTATTTGTGAATATTTGTAAATTATTTTCACTAACCCTTGTATTTTATTTTAATAGTGTAAATAATTAGAGGGGTTTTATTTTTCAAATTTGAATTTTATCTATAAAGAGTGGAGGAAGGATCGCCTTTTGTGAATTTGCAGGCGTTTCATCATAAGATCAAAGGCTAATTCGATTTCTCTTAAGGATCAAGCCATCACCTATCCTAGTGGCTAGGGTTTGGGCACTAAATCAACATTCGAAGGAGTTGTCCAGCTAAAGGAAAGAGGTCAGGTGGATTTCAAGGCTAGATCTAACCTCAAGAGGCCTAGATCTACCCCTACGAGCCCCTAATCCATCAACGATCAAGCTATTTAGGTGGCCTCTAGCCCTTTAGGGATTTTTCTATTGCAATCAAGAGTTTGGATTGGTTGACAACGTGTGGAGGCCAAAAAAGCGTGATTGGAGTCTATTTGAAATAGGTCGCAAGAAATTGGAGGGATTATAGCCCTAGCCACAGGCCCAAATAGGCCTTAGAGCCAAGGTCGCATGCATAAAAGGCCTTAGAACCCTAGCGCAGACCTTGGAGGAGGCTTCTAGCCCTAACACAAGGCATTGGAGGCTTGGAAATATCATTTGCAATTAAACTTGGGACTGATTCATTTGTGTTTGTAGGCCTAATTGGTGTCTTGACTAAGTTTGGTGGTAATTTTCATTGAGAAATTGGCATTACAAGGTCTGATCCATTGTAATTTTTGAATTAACCCTTTGTTACAGGTTGATATATCACTTGGGAAGGGTTTTAATTTTTGTTTTTCGGCTTGGTGATATCATTCTCCATCAATACTAATCATCTAAGCCTAGCCGCAAGGCTAGGAGTCTCTTTCTTCCTTGGCGCTGCAAAATTCAAAGGCAGGTTATTGTGTTTGTAGCCTAGGGCTAACATATTTGTTTTTGCAGGTGGTATGAAAAGGGTTTGGGCATCACTTTGTGGCTCAAAGTTGCAACCTTTGGTCTCTTCCAAGCATACCAGCCCTTTGAGGCTAGGCCAGAGCCTTTGGGGACCTTGTTTCTCTCATTAATAGCCTCTTTGGTGACTGAATATATATGAGACCTGAAGTCAAACATATTGCAGACACCAAACATAAGATTGACATCTAATCTAAGCCTAAAAAACATTCTAATTTGACTCATAATAATTGCAAGATTAATCACAAGTGTTTGGCTATCATTTTGTGCATATTTGGGTGACTTGAATTGGCTGTTAGCGGATTGAAATTGTTATTGCAGAGGTCTGATATCACTCTACAGCGACACTACAGTGGTATTTTCACATTGCTTTTGGTACTAAACTTGAGGCGTGATCGTTGGTTTATCTCCTTAGCATTTGGTGTTGAATTGTGAACAATTTTGTGAACTGATACAAGCTACAGAGGTCTGATTTGAACTTACAGTGACTAATCTAATCATAATAGTGGCATCTTCGCATTTGTTCCTAGTACTAATCTTGGTTATTAAGCATATTGGCTACTGGTGGTGAATTCTAAGTGATCTTGTGGGCTGATCTGATGATATTGTGCACTGATACATCTCAATGTTAGCTACAACAGCCTAATATTTGTTGACAGTGGTATATTCATGGTTTGATACATATTGGCAAATTGATTGTTATGCATCTATTGGCATTAGACAGCTAGAAGAATAGTGAGCATCGCTCTTGGTTTTTCTTGAGTCTTGTAAGGATAGCCTAATAGGTTACTATCTTTTCTCCTCTCTTGACTGTCTGCATTTCATTATCTCATTACATTTCTCTTGACAGTTAGATCGCATTTGCATGATTCGACTAATTGCATTTTTGAATTACAAATCTTTGTTAGCAATCTCATTGCATCATTGTGCTTACATAATCCTATGAAATATTCCTAATGGAAAATTTGCAATGATAACAAAGACATGAAATAATTTTCAAAACAAAATGTACTCAGCAATTGACACATAAACAGAAATTTCTTCATCAAACACCCAACTAGCTCATTTTCATTAATAAAATATGTTGGAGTACAATCGAACATGGATGAGGTGCACCTAAGCTTGCACAAGGCAAGCTACAAGCCACAAGTGATCAATACAAAAGATCCCAACTGTTGTGGAAGTGCTGCTCTCCAGAAAACTGCGTTGTCCCTCAAAATCTACACTGCTATCTAACTTCAAGCTCTGATTTCTCCCCTCATAACAACCAAGAAATTTCTGTAAATTTAAGTGTACTCCTTGCCAAAAACCTAGAAAAACCCATAAAGCGTTTCCCTTGGTTTCAACCTTAAAAAATTGACCCTTCACAGCTTGGGCCTCTTCCAAATACGAATTTTGTTGTTGTGATTGACCCTGTCAAACTCTGCACTCCCAACTCCAGAAATCCTCCTCAAATGGCCCTCCAAATGATCTCCCACTCCCCAACTCCAAAATCCCCAGGATAATGCTGCCCCAAAAAAATTCACTCTAATGACTACGCAGTCATGGAGGAGATGACGCAATCTTGTGTGTGATTAAATGAGAGCTGCACATGGGATGGCCCTCTTGTCTGTCGCTGCCCTCTACACTCCTGAAAAATGGTCAAAGGATTCTCCTGTATCTTCTCCAGACAATTTCCCTACAGCCCTGCTCTACAAATAACCAGTGAATTCTTCCTCTGCATAGTGGTGGCTCCTGGACTACGTGTTACGCTTCAGAAATGCGTACAATTTGCAACTGATGCTTCTTCCGGTCTCGATGGTGAAGGAAAACCTTCCTTGTGTGGCACTTGAATTCCACCGAAGAAAGGTTGAGCTTCTCTCCTTAGGAAGCTCTTGTGCTAAACAGCACAATGTTGGCTCAGCTGAACAACTAAGGCAAATTCAATTTTGAAATAGACAAAAGACCTCTATTGCTATCTCATTACTTCCTTTTACAATTGCTAACCATGCATTCCTTTTGGGTCCCTCCACCAATTCGATTTGCCTCAAGGAATTCGAATTCCTTCTTCCCCAAGTGTGTACTTCCCATATTCCACTAAAGCCACAATTTTTACCTTTTCCTCCTAACTCTTAGTGTCGGAAATGCGTCCTCTCCCAAGACTTATCTCTAATGCTGAAAATCAAAATTGGGTATATTATAGTCCTCCCTACCAAAAATTGCTTGTCCTCAAGCAATCCCTGAACAAGCATCCTCTCCAGCTATTGATCCCCATTGTCACTGCAAAATACGTAAGGGTCCCAGATGCGCCACTGAATCGTCCCTGACCTTTGCACTGTCACGTCATGAAGGAATCCCGCAATACCAGGATCCCAAGCCATCTTGTTCAACATGAAGCTCCACTTGCTCCACTCACTATCTTGCCAGGTATAAGTACCAAAAGCCCTCCACATACCATTAATGAGTAGGGAATCATGATAATGTGGCATTATATACAACTCATCATGACGCTGCCCTACCAAGTAGTCCCTCTCAATGTTACAGGAAACGTCCCTCCCCCACCCGAATTTAACCCCCGAAACGCGGTCCGTACGGATGCGTCCAGGAAGCACCTCCTGAAACGCACTTCGGAAATTCCGAAACACGTTTCGAACTGATAATGACACTTCTTGGAAATTCCGGAAGCATCCTTCCAAAACGCATTTCGGAATCTTCGAAGTGCGTTTCGTACGGAGCTTCAGCCGTACGAAGCGCGACGCTTTGGAGGTCGGTTCCCGTACAATTCCGTACGCGCTTTGGAAAAGCGTGCCGCGTGGCCTAAAAAAATCAGTTTTTTTATTTTTTATTTTTATTTTTTTGGTGAGTTTGCTTGTTGGGGATGGGTCCACCTTGGGTTAGGGTGAGGAATGAAGGGAATAAAGCCCCCATTCATCCCTCATTTACTCACTTTGAGTTTATGAGAGTTGGAGAAGATAGCAGATGCTCCCTCATGGTAATATTAAATTCTTAAAGTAAATTTTGGACACCTAATCCTAAAGGGTTAGCGTGGAAGCCGAATGGACAAAGTAGTCCAAGGGACCTTGGGATCTGAATCCCAACGGTCACCAAATGTACTATAAATGTATATCAGATTGTTAATAAAAATGTATCGCATGCTTTATCTTTCCTAATTGTTCTCCCTCACCATGTGTGTTTAACATGGTATTAGAGCGGGCGTATTCCTGCCCTGCAAAATTAATGTGAGCCATTTGTCTTATGGCCTTTTTGTGCAATTTATTTCTGCCACATTCCTCTGCCTGAAACTGCAAGCGCAAGCGCTGTCCAAGCTGGTCTGACATGTCTTTCTGCCATACCGACACTCTATTCTCATGTGTAACTGCCATACCGACGCTTTATGCTCATGTGTAACTCCTATTTTCGAACTCAAAGATTCCCCGACTGTTCTGAAGAAAGCGTTTCATATTTGCAGAAAATCCGAGTTGCAGTGAGAGGGGTGATTCTCATCCAAAGCTTCTTTGAACGGGTCCACACGGGAATGCGAAACGTCCGACCCAGCTCTATCGTCCTTCGATGTGCTGGCCTGCCTGTTGAAGTCTGACATGAAAACGCTGAACGCCTGAAGGAAAAACTGCTAACAACGCTGTCTGTTTTGGTATTTGGTAACGCTGCCTGACATTTTTTAAGAAAACGCTATATGCGCATACCAAAAGACTTTTCTCTGAACCTATCCACACATTCATTGGTCGTTTCTGCTGAGTTTCATTGTAGCTAACCGCATGCTTCTCAATAGGAAATGCAGTCGTTGTTTCTTCTCACTTTCATAGCAACCCAGCACTCAATCAAACGCCTTTGAATCATCAAATTCTTGTTTGTGCATACTCAAGAATTGTTGTATTAAAAGGGTGGTTTTTCCAAATTTTGTCGAGGGTGTCAAACTCTTTGTCGGCTGCGAGACTCACTAAATTGGTCTCAGGATCCTCATCTGGGTCCGAACTGTCAACAATGTCCATGAAACCCCATGCTTGAGAGCAAGCTTCGAAAGCACCATTGACAACATTAGAATTAGTGCCATCGTAGAAGTAGATGATAAAATAAATCAACGAAATTGCTCTCATATTCCAAGACATTTTTCATATCCACAGATACCCTACGCATAGCCTTGCATCATATGCTCCTCTGTTGCTTTGAAGGCACTTTCATTTGCTATCCAAAGGCTGCAGGCCATTTCTCCTGGTTGTATTAAAAACGTTGTCTGAGCAAATATGTCATGTTTTGAAACTGCGTATTGAGGGGCATATTCAGAACGCTGGAGTTTGACATTAAAACGTTGTTTAAAATTATTGAAACGCTAGTTAACGCCGTGCTGCTGAGCATGGTATCGACCACTGGTTCTCGACAGTAAGTCGTTGGATGCATAGCTGGTCATCAGTGTATGTCATGGTTCCTGCGTGGGGTGCAGGATATCCCAAAAGAAAGCGGTGGTTGGATCGGTGCAGAGGTTATACAAAGCGTTCCCTTCATTGTCCACGCTTCCACAATGATCACTAGATAAATCGTCGGTGCAACATGGTTTCAGAATTGGCTCGGTGAAGCCACCTGCAGATAGAAGTTTTCCCAAACATAAGGACATTTCCAGATTATCGCATAGAACAAGTGGTGGAACTCATCAGCAACTAGAATCAATAGAAGATGCCTTGCGTTGGAGAGAGAGATCTTGGGCAAAACGGCGCATACAACAGCAGCTTGGAGAAGTCTTTGCTCTTTTGAAAGCTTTTGTCGACTATGTTGACAGCCTATGCAGTACTCCATATCCCGTAGATTATGAAATTTGGTTAAAAAGGTTAAGCAAGAGCACTGCCTGGCAATGGTCATGGAAAGATGATTGACTATAGTGCTGCTTTAGTGAGGAGTGATGATGTAGCGGAATCATCAGGGACCTCTGCAGCATCTTTGGCCTGAAGCAATACATAATTTTAATTTATTATTGATTAGCTGTAACTGTGTTGGATCCTACAGCTCGACTTTAAAGTCAAGTTTATGGCATATATCATGCATTTGGAAATATTTGCTCCATGTATCTGAACTGGTTTTGTTCTTGTAGGAATTGCATGTTTTCAGGCCATTTTCCCATTTTTTAAAAACAGTTTGATACCAAGGCTTAATCCCGAGGCAGAATTCATTGGTCAGCGATGCTATTGAATCATTTATTCGTGCTGATGATGCTACACAGTTCCAGAAGCTAGAATTTCCTTTCATTGATACTGTATTCACAAACTGCCTCTGCCCTCACCAAATCCAACGAGAAGAAAAGTTTTACTAGTAAACTTTAAAGTATATAAGAACCGTCATTCTCATATTTTTCTTGCACTAAACAACAGTATATGAAGGTATATTGAGAGCCTACATACTTGAAGATTTTTGAAGACAAAGTGGTATACAAATCAATTTTTTGCAGTGATATTATTGTGAAATGGATAGAATGGGTATTGTATTAGAATTATTGAATACTCTAATACACTCTACCATGGACAATACAATTATGATTGATAAAGCCATTGTTGCAGACATTAAAATCTGTTTGAAAAATGTACAAGAAAACATTGAATTTTTGCAGTTGGAATCTCAGCTTCAGCAAGAAGAATTAAAACAGAGAAGTCATTCTGAACCTGTTTTTGTTCAGAACATTGAGACAACCACCCATCAACAGCAAGTCAATAATGTTCCTATTCATTCAAATAAAGCAGCAGTTGTACATGCAGATGCAGAAACTCAATCTGCACTTCCCAAGCCCATCATCAGACCTTGGGAACAGCTTGTCCACAACAAGCACAGAACCGGTCTTGCATATGACAAGGACTTGTCCTTTCATATTCCAGACTACGCCAAACCCATTCAGTTTCAGAGTGTTGGATTCATTTATGACAGTTCACCTGCTCTTCGTGACAGTTCAGCTTCAGCTGTTCCAGACTCTGCTCCTCTTCCACAACAGCAACAACAACAACAAATCGTGAAATGCCAACACTGTGATCGAGTTGGCCATCTGAAAGATCATTGTTTTGATCTTCATCCATGTAAGCA